>JAVFBZ010021027.1:0-29583 GCA_032466195.1 Katharina tunicata
AAAACTGAATTTTCTGTCAGAAAATTATTATGTGGATGTGTCAATCAGCTGTCATAACTGAGCCACCCTAAGATGTACTGATGCTACACCAAGTCAAACGTTAATTAGCCCAGCCCCATCCACTATTCAAAATCTTACCTCATTCCATATAAGGTCATGAACCCGGCGTGATCAAAAGCTTTACTTGAGGGATACAAGAAAAAAATGGCCGGCCTTCCTTACACTGAATTCGAATTATTGCATGATTTTTCCTGGCTATTACTAACTTAAAATTAATGAACCAACTTAATAATTTTCATTTCAAAGTAATTGTTTTAGTTTATGCACAAACTTCAAAGTAAGTTAAAATCAAGGCAATCAGAATTTGTTGTAAAACCCTCATTTTAAGTGCTTATTTTACTTTAAATATAAAATTTAAATAAGAATTGAAATATATATATATTTTTAATCATAATAAAAGAAGAAAATAAGTAAAATATAATTTTTTACGATAAGTAGACAGCTCGAGTTTATATAATAGTTCAATGTTACCGTGCATTGATTCTGTAACTTTATTGCCAAAATTTTGCTAAGCTTGTAAATAATTTTTTTTTTCAAACACAGAGTATCAGATTACTTTATTTAAACCTTTGTGCTATAAACAAAAGAACAGTTTGAGGCAAAAAATACAAATCATATGAGAAATTATTTGGCAGCTATCTAAGTCGAGATTAGTATTCCAGCCTTAAACCTACTCAACAATATTCTATAAATCATATGGGTCATTTTCAGAAAATTGTCATGGATTGTATGATTGAAATGATTGGCTACTCTTTAACAGCCATTTTATTACCATAGAATATTGAAGAGTTCGCCAAAGGGGAATAAATCATTACTTTCCATAATAAAACAAAATTGCATCAGACTTATTGTAGAATTATGATCCTGTAACCATTCATTACCAAAAATGTATGAGAGTAGATCAAAGGGGAATAAATCATGTCAGTCAGAAATAAAGCGAAATTGCATCAGACTTATTGCATGGACAAGGGGAGAATTATGAGCCTAACCTTTTATTATCAAAATTGTAGAAGAGTAGAGCAAAGGGGAATAAATCATTGCATCACATGTCTAACATGAGCAAGATAAGAATTTTGATTTGATGTCTGGCAAAGCATCTTCTGTTACCGTAAATCAGCTGAAAATTTGACAGAAAAATTTAACTGTAAAATAAAATCAGAAAATGTTCTATATCAACAAAATGTTGCTGATTTATTATAACAATTGCATGGTGGAAGTATTAGTTTTAATATTGCAGGAAAATCTGAAATTTCTCCTGCACAAATAAATAACAGTATTAAATATGACAATATTATAAAACCAATCAATCTAAATTATTAGGGATATTAAAGTAATGTAGTGGAACCTGTTATTTTAACCTTTATACTGATTGTGGCAATAAACATTACAGCTTTGACAACATAAGTAGATGGTTCCCTATGATTTATCCCCCTTGTGTTTGATCTTTTACAGAGTGAGATAGAAAAGTGTTGTTAAATGAGCAAAGCCAATAACTGATCATTTCAGTGGACAGTAATTTTTACTTATTGATGAAAATACAATTTTTAGCGCAGAGCATTGGACATAGAACTATTTTAGATAAATCTAGTTGGATATCTTGTTTGAGTGGCATTTATACTTGTATATTTGGGTGTTTCACACTTTTTTCCCACACACAACAAATTATATTTATCACACACATAAAAAAACAAGATATTCCTGACAGTAACAAGTTTGACAGAATATGCTGTTTGATGTTAAGGTGTTTGTTGATATTGATTAGCTTTCCACAGTGATAGGCCAAATTCTACCTACAGGTCCACAGCCTTATAAATATAAAATGACACGTACAACTTCTTAACTTATATTGAAAAGAAAACTTGATATAAATTATAGAGAAAAAACTCTTTACATTCAGCAGACAAGTTGAAGGCACCATTTTTCTGTTGAAACATAAAAAAATGAACAAACTGAACGACTTCTTACATAAATTTAAAAAGGACAAACTAATCCTAGATTATCTTCCTAACTTGAATAAATTTTAAAAGTTGCTAGATAAATGTTGCAGTTTGTAGAAAGAATACAAGATGTTTGCCCAGTATCATGTGGTAATCGAATGTAACCAGCTGTCCAAGATTTTATGATGATTGTTGCTCTAAACTCTAGAACTCTGACAGCAAAATTAAATGTTTCTGTGTGATTTATCCCCCTTGCGTTTGATCTTTTATGGAGTGAGACATAAAAGTGGTGTCAAGGAGACAATCAACAACCCAATAACTTAGCAGACTGAAATACGATTATTTTGTAGCAATAATAATAGGAAAACATTAAGTGCATGTTTTATTTTGTTTCTTTTAAATTAAAGATCATGAAAGATTGCAAAATTTGCGTAAGAAAATAGTGTTGAAATAAGACTTTAAAATGAATTTTTGCCGACTGTAGCCTACACATTCAAACTGTAAAACAAATTGACACCACGTAGGATCATTTAAGATATTTGCTTATAGATTTATTGATTTCCCAGTTGTTTATAGTCAAATTAATGAATGCACAGTCTATGTTCTTATAAATAATTTGTTTGTTTGTTTTTATTTTGTTTTGGGTAATTTCATCACATGACGCAGTCGGTGGAAGAAACCGCCCCAAACTACGCTGACAACATAGAAGAAACCTTGATACATTCACTGGACATCAACAAGACACCACAACAAATCGACTTTCTGAATCGACTTTTTTTAAGCCTGTCGCACACGGGGGGAACTGGCTGAGGCCGGCAGCTCAGCTACATGTACATTCACACTATTTCTTTCGCCTCAAACAGGAGAGCTATAGCCTGAGCCAACTAGTCCTCTAGTACGTGATATCAGTATCACATGACCGCCATGTTGATGCCACATGACGCCTCAACGCGTTTTTATTGGCCAGTAATTTTTCTAGCTCAGGCGATAGCTTACTGTCAGTGCACACAGTGCGTTCTTGGCCTCTCGTGACAGAAAATATCAAACACGACAGATATATTCCTCACGGCCTCTCAAGGCGGAAATCTCACTAGAATTTCAGTCACACTAGGGAAACAGCTGAGCTGCCAGTTCCTCCCATGTGCGGCAGGCTTTAGCTCAGAGAGCACCAGGGCACAGAAAGCTTCCACAAATCCACCCACTTTTATAAATATTAAGAAAAAACTCACAATAAGCAAAAACATTTGTTCAAAATTTTCTAGACTTTGACCCCTTATTTACTGTAATGTAAAAAAAAGTCAAACATTCAGATTTTCGATACGATAAATTATTACTGAACAGACGTTTGATCCTACTGCAACAACAACTCAATAGAATGTCAACAGCTTACATATTTATATAAATTGGTCATTTTCATACCAGTATACAATTTTCTCAAGGTTTCACTGTTTGTTCTGACCCCGACAGTGGTCTCGACATAACAAGAAATATCCTGATTTTAGATTCTATGTCAGCGATTATTGATTGTTCTTTAACAATGACATGGCAGGCTCTTCAAGGGTTCATGTCCTCGTAAACCATATCATCCTTAGCGATAACTAATGACGAGCCGACACAACTGTCATACAAGTCTAAGAATGTCATCAACACGAAACATTGTTAACATCTTGAGGTCAAATTGAGTTCAGCGATGTTGACTGTAAATAATAATAAGTTATTATCTAATCATTATAAATTGCACATTACAGTTTTTGTGCATTCCATTGTCTCCAATAAATATTTATATATTACTAACATTGTACATTAAAGAAATGATTGGCTGCAATAAATATGTATATGTATTACTAACATTGTATATTATATCAAGTAAAATCACAAAAAATCTAAATATTCTTAGTTGTTCCATTTCTAGCTTTTATAGCAAAAGAATGATTATCCAATATTGTCAAACTCTACCCAAGATTGGAGACAGAATACATCCAAATATTACATGTAATTATTAATATCAATTAACATTCATATGCAAATTTTATTTTAAATAAAATACTGTTTGTATCATTGTATTATGTTTCCTGTAAGATTTTCCACGTCTCCAAAATTATTTACAATACGTCTGAAGTCTGTTATGGAACTTGCACATATTTATAGTTTTCTAACACTACTACTATTGCTTAATCTGGCGGCCTATTAAAAGTTTTCTACCACTACTATCGTTCCTTAATAAATAAAGTTTTATATTTACATTTTGTTATTTAAAATTTTGTGATTTTATATTTTTTACATCATTTCACACAACAGGTTATGCATGGTCAGTAGACATCCTCAAAAAGATCATTTCCCAGATCTGTTTCCTGTAAAATAGCACAAAATTGATTTTACATCTTAGCATCATGGCCTACAATGTACTGTTGACTGTCATAGTCTCATACTTGTTTTCTCAATAAAATAACACAAACATTTTTTTCTAGCTTATTGAGGGCTGTCATAGTTTCCTATCTGACTCCGAACAAATTGCATATGATGTACTCTCTTTCTGGTTTTGATTTGATAAGAACGACTCATCAACAATTGTCATCGTTATAAAGTCTTTAACTCTAACAGACAAGTCATCGAAGAGCATTTTTGGCTCCGAGCTGTCTGGCGTAAATTCATTCCGCGTCTCTCCGTCTGTCGCCAGCCTAATGCCGTTAGTCAGTGGCGAATTCAAGGCTCGTTGCTATCACGGAATTTAGCGTCTGTCCAGTGATGTCCATCTCAATCTGCTTTTTAATTGACATGTTTGTCATCTCCGTGTTCATATTGTTCAGTCCTGTCGACATTACACAGCGATGTGCGACAACAGTTTGTCAGGATATGGATTCATCGTTATTCTGAAATCAGCTATTATGAGGGTCATGATCGACTGATTTCCACATGCACCGCATTCCAATTTAATATTCCGTGTTATATTTTAAGATTGAATAGGAAACTTAGCTTAGATTTCACACTATATTCCATTGAATAAGAAAGTTAGCTTGGATTTCACACTATATTCCAATGAAAAATAAATTAAGCTTGGATTTTAGACCAAATTCCATTGAAGAAGAAACTTAGCTTGGATTTTACACTATATTTCAATGAATAAGAAAGTTAGCTTGCATTTTACACTATATTCCAATGAATAAGAAACTTAGCTTGGATTTCAGACCACATTCCATTGAAGAAGAAACTTAGCTTGGATTTTACACTGTATTCCAGCTAAAGGAGGAAGTTACAATTTCTGTTCCATACTTATGCAAAATGCACAAATGAAGTCTTGTGTACAGCAGTTTTTGTCATTAATGTATTGTATAAATAATGGTCGGCCTGGTTACCACACAATAACAAGTTTAAGATTTATTTGATTGGTGTTTAACATTGAATTCAAGGGTATTTCAATTATTCAACGAAATTGTCATGCAGGTGTCCGGTAGATTTATTTATTTATTTACGCCGTACTCAAGAGTATTTCACTTGCATGACGACTTTGCATTGCAGATGTGGGGTCGAAAATCGAAAGGAAACCTTGTAAAAATACACCCAGCAATCATAGCAGCTAGCAGAAAACTTCCCTTGAATACTTGCATGTAAGGTCGACCGGCCGATTCAAACCTCACTAAGCACAGTGAGGGGACAATTGAAGTTAACCACAAGAAATCCATATTTTAATACCGAAAAGCCAAGAATAAAAATGTGATGGTTTGTTACCGACGAAGACATGAGCGTCTGCCTGAAGACAGCTGTTAGAGGATGTTCATCTCAAACCGATTCCTAATTGACATGTTTTTAATCTCCGTGTTCATACTGTCGAGCCCCAGTGACTATACAGTAGGGTGTCTGACAACAGTTGGCACTTAGGTGACGGGTTCATCATTATTCTCAAATCAGCTGTTACTCGTCACGTATAGGGACATCGAGAGGCAAGATATCAGAGCATTACATTTGATTGATTGATTGATGTTCAACACCATGCTCAAAAGTATTTGACTTATATGACGGTGCTGTAGCCCAACAGTAGACATCAATTCTTAGCACAACCACAACATGTTTGGTCACTTTTTGCTGTTTTTGCTGTTGCAAAGACAATGGTCCTTCAGTGCTAAGTATGACAGTGTGAATTATACTGGAAAAATACTGCCCTTAGCCAGAGGGCCAGAAAGAAGTAGAAACGAAGATGAGAAGGATGTGCGATTCAAACTGGCTTTTAGGCACAGATTTGATATTTGCACTCGTGTTTTGTTCACTAGCACAGATGTGACTACATGCACTCTACAATATTAAATAAGACTCCATAAAGACACTGACATGCCCACGAATGAGAGGGTCTAAAATCATTTGTCACATTTATTGCTTCTGGTGCAATGTAGTTAAAACATTTTTTTTGCTTAAGCCTAATGGTTAAGGGCAGTTTGTTCTAAGACTTCCAGTCGTCACTTAGCACACAAAACATTTAACACTTAGAGTGGGTATTTGCTGTAGGAGTACGCGGTCTTCATATAAGTCAAACGGCATTAAACATCAATCAATCAATCAGCCTTATTAGCGAAATGGTTTTTGATGAAAGTTTTCTAGCTCTCTTGGTACGAATTTTGAATTGTCCAAATTTTGAATTCCATTGGAGTTTTTCTTTCAGATGGTTTATCAAATTGTTTTTTAAATTTATTTGATTGGACTTTTATGCCATGCTCAAGGTTATTTCACTCATATGATGTTGCGACAACCCAATCAGTGGAGGGAACCCCCCTAACGACGCTGGCAACACAAAAGACGGCACAATACATTTACAGGACAAAAATAGGACACCACAACAAATCGCTTCCTTATACCTCTTAGCCCTGAAAGCACCAGGGCACTCCCACTCAACCACTCGCAATTTATCTAATATAAGAAAACCTATAAACAGAATACTTATACATTAGAATAGAAGAGCAGACATTTTCATTATTATTCACTGGTTTAAAATTGTTTCAATTAGGCGAGTTTTTCTTTTTTTATATATTTAAAATCGAAATTTCATTAAATTTACAATACACACAAAAATGTGACAAATTATTAATAATTATTTTTTTTAATTCTGGTTTTAATTCCTATCCCACTGCACATTTTATTTCTTTTTAAACGATATTGGGTTAATTATAAATTAATGAATAAATATTTTTAAATAGGAATTTAAATCTATAAACTTTGTTTAAAAAAAAATAAAATAAAAAAAAATAAATAAAAAATAACACACATAAACTAAACCCTTATAAAAAAAATAAAATCAAAATCTCTTATTTTACATTAAATTTCAGATTTTTATTGCATATAACATAAATACAAAGGAAACCAAAGGACCTCAATTCTGTACTATTCCTTAGACTCAATGACATCATTCTCCACACGTGCAGACAGAACTCAGAAGAATGTGTTTCTTGTGAATGAAGGTCAACGGAGACCTGGTGATATCATTGTGTAATTCACAGACAATGGGTGGATTGAATTACACACAATAGCAGTAAATCTCAACAAGAGACGGCTCAGACAATTAACGTTTTAGAGAAATTAGCGCATTACCTTAAAATTCAATTAAAACATTAGGGACTATCAGGAAAGGTTAGATTGAGATTTATTAAGAAACTGAATGAAATAAAACAGAATCTGTGAATCATTTTAAGAAACTCTGCGATATCCTCGAACTATAGTTTAAACAAAGTCAGATTTTAGCTTAAATTGAGTTAATTGATTTGTAAAGTTGTACATGTATATATTTTCTTGTTGTTATCCTGAGGACCTCAGGGAAGATCAGCCTTGTGCTGACTGTGTGTTTGCTTTGTAAACTATTATCCTCAATAAAATTTTTTTATATATATATATATATATATATATAAAACGTTAGGAGCTTTTATGATAACTTCAGATTAATGAAATGCTCCAAAAACAAATATGGCCAAAAAAATTAAAAGAAAAAAAAAAGTAATTTAAAAACCACCCATTTATGCTATTTACAAATATTATGAAATTCAAATTGAATGAAAAAGTTTTTGTTATTAAGATACAAAAAAGTATCAGAATATGCCCAAATAATAGAAAATAAACACTGATCTAAGAAATATTAACTTGATATGTGTTCAGTTTACACGTTCGTTATTTGTCATTTTCCCTCGTTAAAAATAAAAAGTAAAGAGTCAAAATTAAATCTCAATTAAATGCAATCTTCTCAATACATTCGAGAAAAAACTGTTCGTCCTACTTTTATTTCTGGCGGTGGCCATTTTGGTGCAAGGTCATAAATTTTCCAGAGATTACAAAAGACAGCGAAAAAAGCTTGCTGCTCGAGGAGTCTGCTGTGATCAAGTCGCGGATTTGTTTAGCGTCAAGAGAAAGCTAGAGTTTCTTTCTCGTGGCAAAAACGCCATTATATCATCGATCACGCACATCAATTGAAACACAGGATTTTCTTGCGACTGAATAAGACACAAAAAAACTGTTGTGCTATATGGTTGTTTTCAGCCGAAACTGACGTTCAAAGACAAATGCTTTAATATCCATTACATATAAATTCGATTTAGGCCTATGCAATATTAAAAAAGTACAATATCCCAAAATAAAGTAAATTCAACTCAATACTTGAATTTATTAAGATGATAGAAAAATAATCCTCAAATATTGTATGTTTGATTGGGGTTTAAGGCCATTCTTTAGTTTATTTCACTCATAGGGCAGCGTGCCAGTGCCAGTGCCAGGTGACGAGAACCCCTTTCAGGGATCTTGCTATTTTTCTGAATTACATGTTTAACTTATGAGTATAAAGTGTTGGTTTTTCCCCCAGCATGAAATGTGTACCTGGTACCTAGAGAGATTGTGATTATGAATCCAATTTAAGAAATTGCAAGTTATATACAAAACTAGAATTCAGTTGAACACATAATTTATGGGAGACTGAGGATTGGCAAACAGGGTTAAATATTCATATCTATTACATAGTTCCTAACGCAGTCCTATTATTAAACTGTATAAAACAAGACACGGCAAAAACACCCAAAAAAAAACAGCCGAAGCAATTTTGAACTCCCTATGAACTCAAGTATTTTCTAATGGAGAAAATTGTGCTCTTTTTGACATTTTGTTTTTCTTCTCTCTCCACTTTGGCTAGAAGCATACAATTTTATTTCCCATATTTTTTTTTTTTTACAGACATATTTATAGATGAGGTAAGTTGGTCTAAAGCTAAAAAAAACTTACAAAACTTTCTTCACAAAATAAAACATATCTTTCTGAAATATCGCAATACAGGTGATCACTTGAATAACTACATACATCATTATTGTGTTAATTTTTTGATTGGTGTTTAACGTTGTGCTCAAAAGTATTTCACAAATATGACGACTTTGCGTTGTCAGTGTATGGTGGATAACTGAGAAGAAGCATTTGGTTGATTGATTGATTGATTGGTGTTTAACGCCATGCTCAAGGGTATTGCGCTTATATGACGGCGCTGTATCCCAACAGTAGACAGTGACTCGAACACAACCAAAGTCACTTAAGTGTTATCATTGTTGGAAAGATAATGTTCCTCCAGTGCAAAGTATGACAGAATTAAGAAACCTTGTAACAACCATTCCGTGATGTATGCAGGTCGCCAGGGGGAATTAAACCTATTCGGGTACAGTGAAGGGAACGCTCAACCAACTGAGCCATGCCACGGCCCAAATTATTATGTCTATAGACTCCGAAATTATGAAATACTTCTTATGTATATTAAACTTTTATCTTGTTTGAGTGGCATTTAGAAGCTGGGTACCAACGCTTACCAATATATCCAGAAGTTGAAAATCCATCTCAGTCGTCATGTTTTTGTATTAAACTTTTAGCTTCAATATTTAGTTGCATTTTTTTTTAAATGTTACATATAGCGGCAGCCTAATTTTGGTTAAACTGGAGATTTGATTAAATTTAGACTAAACTAAGCGGTTTTATGTGGAGCATCTGTCAACACCTGTCGCGCTCCAAAGTTATTAAAGTTATTATGTTTACTATTTTAATTCCCCAAAATAAGTTACTAGAAGCAAAGTTCAACACCAAATTAGCAATCCTAAAGCTGGGTAAACAGAAAGCTCCACAAGCTAACTATAAATAAATAAACATACATAAATATATTACACAGGCCCCATTCAACATAGAAACACAGACATTTTGTACAACACAGACATATTCAAGAGTAAAACTTGAATTTCTTTTTCTTAGACAGAGAGCTTTTCCACCTTGTGGACGTTACTCATTTCTACACAATTCAATGTTTGTTTGGTCTTGGTGTTTAGTGCTTAATGCCATACTGATGGTGATTTCACTTCAATGAAGGTGGTGCCAGTATCGGTTATTTCACTAACAGGACACAACAATAAACACAGACATATTCGAGAGTTAAACTGGCAGAGAGCAGCGGAACCTTTTCAGAAAAACCTTGTGAACATTACCCTAAAGGTTGTGCCAGTATCAGTTATTTCACTAACAGGCATAGTGTTAGCCAGAGGGGTGTCTCGGAATCCATTTGAGACACCCTAATTCAGTCAAATTTAACATGGGAAAGGTCAAATGAGACACCCTATTTCTTTGACAATAGTGATTTGAGACACCCTGTTTTTGATTTCTGGCTAACACTATGCGTAACAGGACACCACAATAAATCTGCTTCCTAACGCTTCTTATCTCTGAGAGCCCCAGGGCAAATTTAAAAGACATAATTGAGAATAAAAAGAAGAAAAAAAAACACGAATGAAAATAATTTATTCGCACTGTTAACAAATCCCTGTACATTTCATGTGGCCCCTTTTTTTATGTGAAGCCCATTTATAAATAACCCATCAGACATCTTTAAAGTGCTATATCTGTCATGAGAGCTGTCAAAGTGTGTAAAGTGTGTCAACATTTAGAAGTTTTAAAAATAAAATTGATTCATTTTTTTCAACACTTTGACGTGAAGTGTGTCTCTTGTCATTGATAAATAGAGCAGCTATCTGCAGCTGTTTCCCGAGGCAGATTTATCTTGATTGATTCATTTATTTGATATGTGTTTTACATCATAGCCAAAGGTATTATTCACTTACATTTACATGTATATGTATATGAACATTTCGCTTTGGTTGTGTAAACGTATGCTGGAAAACCAACACAAAATATTGTGAAATCCAGTCCACAACCTTAGTAACCAACATAATCTTTAACATCTTACTACTGACATTATCCACAAAGAGGTCTCTTAATATACTGAGTAAATATTTCACGAAAAATTACTGATAGTCTTACCAGAAGACTTGTGAATCGAAAACGATTGCAAGTATTCATACAATGCTATTGAAAAACATTTCATAGTCATATGACGTTGACCTTGATATATATCTTAACTCATAAAGACGAAAGAGAATCGATTTGCACAGATAATCAATGAACCAATTAGAATGATGATACTTGTTAAAATACTGTCTTGATCAAACGTGACAAAGACGCGGTATTCTGAATAGGACCCAATTTTATGAAAAGGGCTCTGTAGCGAAGTCTATTGAACGGTTCATGTTTCATCAACATTTAGTGAAACAGTATATCTGGAACAAGCAAAGGAGTCAGTTTTGGATCCGCATCACGCTTGTTTGAACTCCAGATGTTTTGTAATGATCTGGAAGAATTCTTTAGAGATAAGTATATTGAGTTTATTGCGTCTGGCAATTATAGTAGGATGATTGTACTACGCAGCACGCAGTCCCAGTATCTTGTGGTCAAACATAGAATAATCTTAGACTTTATGGTTCTACAGTTTAATCTAAATACTTTGGCCATTTCCATGCCAAAAAACTTGATTGACAGATTGGTGTCTTACGCCATGCCCAAGGTTAATTCACTTATATGACGGCGGTGTATTCTAACATCAAGCAGTGACAGTAACACAAACAAATAATGTGAAGTCACTTCAGTATTAGCTCCATTGGAAAGATAATGTTCCTCTAGAGCCAATTGTGGCAGTATGACGGTAATCTCCAAACATACGGCCCTTGTCCAGACAGCACAAAAAATCTTGAAAACTGGATCACTTGAAAATGGTTGTAAATGTTAAATCTAGATGAAAACGTTGCCCCGAAAATATATCAGAAGTTATTATAGATAAAGTCTAAACTTATTCTAAGCTATCTAAAAAAAGATGTGTCTAACATGCCAGAATAACAAAAAAGACAAATACAAGAATAGGCTTTTTTAGGCTTTTGCAATGTTCTACTGATGGCAAATGTATTTGTAAAAAACAAAGAGAGAGCATTTCATAATCAATACAACCTTGACCTTTACTTATTTGATAACTTATGAGGACAAGCTATCGATATTTTTGCACAGATAAGCGATGACCAAATTAGAGGATGATACATGTACTTTGAACTACTGTCTTGATCGCACGTGACAAGTAAATAGTATTCTGGAAAGGCACATGTTTTTATGAAAAGAGCTTCAAAGACCGACCTATTCAACGCTTCATGTTTCATCAACATCTAGTGAAAGAGTATATCACAAGCAAGAGGAAGGAGTCGATTTTGGATCCATATGAGTTTGTTGAAAGAGCAGTTCTGTAATAATCTAGAAGAATGTACTCTCAATAAAGCCATATGTTTGTTGGATTTATATTGAACAGACGTTACGGCTGTTTGTTATCCGTAGCTTAAATCATTTTACGACATGTTGGTTTTTTGTGCCGAACATGCGAAAAAAAGAAGGCAGTAAAAAATGTAATTTTGTAATGATCTGGGAAAAAGGAAAGTTATTTTTTGTATTAAACTTTAATCAGACCGATTAGTTTGCATATTGATAAAAGCAATTAGTATTTCACAATTCTAAAATAGTAAAAATGTTCAGACTTGTGATAGCTTGAGTGTACGTTTTTATCCCCATTGTCAAAATCTGTCTGAAATTGCTCCAAAATTCTATTTATTGTAAGAGGAATTGAAACTTGACATAAAGTAAAGCTTCTATCGTGTTACTCTGTTCATTCAAATAAAATAAGTTAAATATGGAGTCGGCTTGTACTTCAGTGTGTAAAAATTAGATTACTTACTTGAAAAACAGAACAGCAATTTATAGACAGACTATGTATTTATCCTGCTAGACAACAAAATGACATGTTCTCTCACATCTCAAAACAGAGTGAAAAAATGACAAATAAAAATAATCAAACTCCTACTGAAAAATGGCCTTCAAATAGTTCAGAAAAAAACAATTAACAATGAATCTGTAGGTAGCTTCGAATAGTTTTGTTGAAAAAATTAAACAATAAGAAAATGTTTGAATAAATAAACAGTAAACAAAAATGATTATCAAAACTGGCCAATCAAATCAAAACTAAATTTTAGAGAAAAAAAAGGCAAAACTGAGAGTCTTTATTAATGAAAACTTCCAAACATACTGGTCAAGAATATCAGCAGTAAAAACACATACTTTTTCCTTGTTTGGTATAAGCTTGGTCACACATACTTTATCATATTGTTGACATTTGCTAAAAAAATAACTACCAAAAATCTAGTTTAAGCGACAAACAACAAATGGATAAGAAAATATGCATGTGGATCATTTTCTTTCTAACACATCTTTCACAAATTTAATACATTATTTGTCTTTTAAAAATAATTTTTCAAAGTTGACAACACATATCAATCACATACCATTTCTCGGATGGGTAACTCACTTTTCGTGTGATGCGAGTTGGGCCTGTAACTTTATACAAGCGACACCATTTAGACATGGTAAGAGCTACAAATCAAGCTAGCTTCACTCAAAATTATTTACCTGCTATTTCAAGTGTCCATAACTTTCAGTTTGCATAAAAAAAATTATGAACATGTTTTCCCCATGGAATCTGAAAGTTGATTCTTACAGTGAGATGCGGTCCTAATTTAGTAAGCCTATTTCTATAATAGGAACAATGGTTAGACTATTGTGTTAGTTGACACACAAGAAAAGTTGTCTATTCTAGATGGCTATTTCTAATAATATATGTAATAAATAGATTAATGACCCAAAAAATGAACAGCAGTTAATGGGCACACTGTCTTTTTTAAAATGTTACACAACAAAATAACTCCCTCTCTGTGACAAATGACATTCCAAGGCTTCAGAAAACCCAAAAGAGAAGAAAAAAAAAAGACCAAGCCATTCATAAAACAAGCCTTGATAAGGTAGAGAATAGATAAGAAAAAATAGAAAACATTTCTGTAGCCAGAGTGGAATTTTTCTCTCTCTCTCAAAATAAATAAATAAATAAATAAATTATTAGTTAAATGGAATGATACAGAAAATAGTAAGTAATCACTTAAAATTGGTAAGAATTTAAGAAAAACTGAGAAAGATTATAACAATATCTCTAGCTAGGCATTTGCTTCCCCTAAATCCTCAACAAATTTGACCTCTAAGGGCACAAACTTTAAGTAATTTATTGAATGTTTAGATGTGAATTTGGAACTAAAACTTACATTTTCTGGTAATTTAAAGTCTGAACTTCATAAAAATTTCAAAATTGTATGTCTACACTTCAAGTTGTAAAGGGGGTCAAATTTGTCCAGGATTAAGGGTAATATTGTTGTCAATTATTGGTATTTGGATAAAGTACTTTTTTTTCTATTAGTGTTTATTGTCTTTAAAGAACAAATTGTACTTTTGATGGCTTTTTATCAATTGTATATACAGATTTAATTCATTAATTCATGCATTCGTTCAATATAACCATCGTCACATCATGCATGCACAGGGTCCACAGAGCACCATGATGACTGATGAGGGGCCTCAAATCAATGGAGGTCAAGGTCACTTATTAAAAATTGCAAGAACCCAAGACTTGGCACCATGGTGCTGGAACAAGACCACTATTAACTTCCAGGTTGTAAGGGTTAACAATAGTTTTTAAAATAAAGTGTATTTTTCTCATTATTTTTTTGGTTGTCCTAGTGGACTTATTGGTATTGATAATATGAAGCATTTGAGTGGAGGTCATTGTGATATTAAAACCTAAATAAGTCACATTTGGTGTATGAAGACTGTTAAGTGAGGTGTGGTTCGGCTGTTGTTAACATTCTGATGAAGGGCTGTCAGGCCCTATCATCTTCAAGGGCGACTAGTTCAAAATTTTGACCATCATAATCTGTCATGATTTTGGTTGGGTACTCGACAAAGACTGATTAAGGTATGTACCAGTGGTTTTCGCCCAACAAAAGTTTGGGAAGGAGCTACGGAAGCAAACCTTAACATTACGGCTTATGTAAAATTAATGGTGGTCTGGGGCTACATGTAGTTACGGACAGCCATATCTCATACTAAAATAGACTTGAAAGGAACCAAACGTGAACATTACAGCTGAAGGAAAATTAACTGTGATCTTTGGCCTGTTGGCCAGGGCGTGGTCATAGTAACACCCCAGGAGCCATTTTGGATACCCTGCTTCAAACAGATTGAACACAGGAAAGATACGGAAAATGTAAAATGAAACATCCTTTTTGGAACTGGGAAGGGTGACATAGAATGAATGATAAGTTGGTATCAATCTGTTTGTTTGTTTGTTTGATTGGTGTTTAACATCGTACTCAAAGGTATTTCATTTATATGATGACGGATTCTCCACTTCTTAATCTTCTTTACTCGAGATGGCGGAAAACCGGGAGGAAACCTCGTAAAAATTGCCCCAACGATTGCCGAAGTCACCTCAAGTGAGTCCCTCATATACCTCATGTCCACTGGGAGACTTGAACCCATGCGGTACATCGAAGGAGGATCTGCAGTCAGACGCGCTAACCACTGAGCCACGGCGCGGGCCCGGTATCAATCTCAATCTGAATCTTGACGTGACTGTAATATGGACTATTGCGGATCGTTTGGGCCAATCAGATTTTTGTTAGGACTTTGTTCTCAAGAAGCTGGCGATGATGTCGTGCATCGCTTGTAGCAATATTATGTAAACATGTGTTATCTTCATCATCCCTAGCACATTTGTATTTGTTCTGCTAAAATGGTGATTTTTGACACCTTAGTTTTGGTTCGTATTTTTGATTGGGGTTTTACGGGAATTTAAGCCATACTCAAGGTTTTTTCACTTATATGACAGCGTGCCAGCCAATCAATGAAGGAAACCACCTTAAACGATGCTGGCAACATGTAAGACAGGATAAAACATTTACAAAACAGACACCACAACAAATCAGCATCCTGTGCCCCTTAGCTCAGAGAGGACAAGGGCACAGGAGGCTCCCACCCAACCACACACACCCTTGTTTTGGTCAGGCTAATAATGTGCCTTGTACCTTGTAACTCGGGTCTATAAAATACAGATCAATTTCTATCTACAAGAAGCAAACTACCATCTTATTTGAAATTAGCTTAATCTTTCTTCACTAGATATTTCCACAACTGCCTGACATTAATGATCAGGTCATGTGATATCAGGTTTCTCGACAGACTCGGAAGTTGTGCCCTGAACATCAATGAGAAAACCAATAACCACTTGATACAACGATCAAGAGATCTTCAATGGGCAAGAAAAAAAATGAGATTTTAAAGGACTGGAGCACAGTTAGACAAAACTCTCGCCTTGCAAAGTGATATCTCATAATGATACTTTCTAACATACCTGTCAATCAACAATTGTTATCCAACCTCAAACAAATATATATCTACAACAATTTAAGGTTTTGTTTTGTAAAAAAAACCCTGAAAATAATGTAGCCTTCACAAGTTGTGTCAGAAAGTAGAATATTTTGGGAATATCCCCATTTTTGTATTCTTTCCTGTGTTTTTCCACTTTCATAAAGAAAACACTGCACATTTAGCTCTCTCACATATTTGGAAATTAACCATATACTGATTTTATTGATCTTTAAACTTAAACAGGAGACAGCTAGTGTAAATGAGTTAGACCAATGTAGACAAAAAACATCAAAGCAAAACAAAATAAACAAAATCAAACACAAATAAACATTTTCTTTAGCTAGACAGATCTTGAGAACCAATCAAATAAATAAATAAATAAACATTATAATCTATACAGAAAACAGTTATTTATTAAAGTTATGGAAAAAAAAGTCAACTCTTTGTTAGATATTGAACATGATAACTGGTTTTATATTCCTCTTTTATCCAGACAGGAAACAATACAAATTAGGTAAGAACATACCAGTCTTAAAAATCAATAATACCAATACTAATCAATACTAATCAATACTGCAGGATCAAACAAGATAATATTAGGCCAAATAATGACTTTCACACAAAGGTGATTAAGTTCACCAGAGGTCAATCGATCAATCAGGATCAATAGAGTTCAACTTAATTGATAAGGCTCACAGAGATCAAAGAGAAGGGAGCTTGACAGATTGACAGGTCCTTAAAAGTTCTTAACTCCCAGTACATAGTTTTACCACTAATACCATAAACTTCTTATCCCCTACTTTATTGACCTTAGCTTTTGCTGCTACCGTAAAGTTCTTACTGGTGTCAATTCAAACAAAAAATGGAATTCCCCCCAAAAAAACAATAACAATTTTAACTTAAATACAAATGTATAAGTTGTAAATATTGTTTGAATGAGTTTTTACGTTGCACTTAAGGTTGACCGTGATGGAATGAAAGGCAAACGGTGAAGGAAATACACTTTATACGATGCTGGCAATCAAGAATACACCAGAGTATATTTACAGGACAAAAAACAGGACACCACAATAAATCTGCTTCCATTGTGGGTGGGTAGCAAGTAGGATTCTGGTTTGTACCTTTTAATAACAAAATATCCCCGGAAAATCCCCATAAAAAAAAATCCTAGAAAATCCCCATAACAAAGATCCCAGAAAATCCCTAGAAAAAAGATCCCAGAAAATCTCCATCACAAAGATCCCTGAAAATCCCAATACAAAAGATCCCAGAAAATCCAAATAACAACCAACTCAGAAAATCCCTAGAACTCTCAAATCAATTTAAAACTTTCATTGTAGGTATAGAACCTTTGCACTTTAAAAAGTGATCATATTTTTAGGATATTTATTGAAAGATAAGGATCATGCTTGACTATTTATTACCCATAATGTTTTATTCCCACTTCACTGATCAAAGACTTTTCTGCTCCTGGCACTATTAACATTTGACAGAAAAAGTGAGAAAAAATGTTGAGAAAAAAATATGATCGGTGTTTACAAAGGTTCCTAAAAGTAGTCGCCTTACACTATGCCTGTTATCCTATACCGAAGTAATGCTACCTGTTATTTGCTGGCAGTTCTACTGATGGATTGATTGATTGATTGAAAAGTGCTCAATGCTGTTTCACTTACAAAATTGTTTGATATTTTGAAGAAAGCAAAGCAAGACAAATCGAAGTTGAACATTTTAAACGACCGTCATATATATAGGTTATGCAGAAAAACTTTATAAAAATAGACTGGTTTACGCTGTGAGACACCACAGGACAAAATAAAGGACACCACAAGAAATCAGCTTCCTGATGCCCGTTAGCTCAGAGAGCACCAGGGCACAGGAAGCGCCTTAAACTATCAGCTTGTTTAGTGTTGCAGTGAGAGAAACTTTGTTGAATAACTAATGCCAGTCTTTATTTTAGTTTATTTATTGATTTGATTGGTGTTTAACACTGTACTCAAGAGTATTTCACCTATACACTGTATGATGACTTTACTTAGCCAGTGTGTCCTTGGAAAAACGAGAAGAAAGCTAACTTCCCTAATATACATGTACCTAGGGTCCGCATGGCCGGGGAGTCTTTATTTTTTTTCCTATTTAGCAGAGGTGCGTTTGTGTTATCCGTGCATATCTCTTTATTTTGGAAAATAATATATGCAGATACGGAAAATCGTCTGGCAAGATGTTACAATTGAAAGCACATGTTGTCAAATGCTAACCCTAATCCTTAACCCTAAGTCCTTTTTACAGATTGATTAATTTTGAATTTTGAAAATTTTCAGTTGTTGTTGTAACACCTATAAACAAGTCATTAAATCACCGACCAAACTTACAAGAGCTGTTGTTCGTTGCACTGTAAGCAAACCATTCCATTGGCTGCCCAAACCTCATTTCACCATTTTTCCAAATAAGGAGATTTGCACGGATAACACAAACGATCATATGTTAATGTGAAAGTGAGTAAAATCTTCTGTTATAAATAGCAAAAGCAGACTTTATTTTAGAGTAAAGTGGTACATTCCATGTAGTAGATCATGGCCAGTTAAAATTAGTCCAGCGAGTCTTAGGTCAGTGTCTAGCTTAAGTGTTTCTATTTACAGCATGTCCAGTTAATTAATCAGCTACTAAAGCCAAGACTTATGTTACTTTTGTCTGAGAAACACTTAAGACCAAACAGGTATCTGTCTGCACAGGTTGTAAAATATAATATAAAGGACAGTTGGTAAGATAAAATAAGATAAGATACTTTATTTAACGTCCGTTTTACAAACCAGATAACATTAGCACACAAGTGGCTATTATCACCAACAAATACAAACGATTAATAAACACACAACCAAAATTAATAAAATAAAAACTAAAAATAAAAAAACACATGTATATCCATAAAATATATGTTTGAAATTTGCTTCTTGTAAATATTTATTACACAATGTAAGTGTTTGGCACTTAATACATTTTCTTTCTATTAATATTTTGTTTTTGTTTTTTTGTTTTAAGATTATAGATTAATAAATTGGAGAGGGTAAATATGTACAATAAAAATATATATGCAATATATAGTTGACAATATAATAATTGACAATAATTGACAATATAATGGTGGCAGACAGGTGTCCTTTGATAGCAGCAGGCTACAGCTAAAATGCAAGGAATAATGACAATATATATAGGTTTGTTTATTTGTTTGATTGGAGTTTTACGCCGCCATACTCAAGGTTATTTGGCTTATATGACGGCGTATCAGCACAATGACTCTAGTTATATCCAGGTTTATCAAAGCTCTTGTAACTTTTAGAACCGTTTAATGAAAAGTCCTTTTTTGACTTAAACAAAGAGATCTGAAAGCTTTTGGATTGAGCTGGAGTAAGCTTAAATATTTATAGAATAAAAAACTATGTCAATTACAATCTTCCATAGAGAAATTCTGTATAACCACAATTTAACCAGATAGACCAATTGCATGGAAGCGCCATGTTGAACTCAAAGTGAGGCGATCTGCTCTTTTGACGTAAGTGATGACGTTTCACATGCAACGTCACAAAGGTTTTCTTCGCCAATGATGCAAAAGCAATAACGGTACACTACGCTGACGTCATGATTTGGCCACAACGTCACAATGACTGTAGAGCATGTGCAAAAGGTCTATGGAGCAATGGAACAATTCAGCAAATAAATAAACTACCTATGCCAATTACCTGTATTACTACTCTTACACCAGAAAAGAAATTAACATGTAAAAAAATCAAATGGTAACATAATTTTATTGCTTATGTGTGTGGTAAAGGATTAAAAAAATGATGACATACTCTTGAGTACATGTATGCATTCCACAGATGATTCAAGCTGAGACATTTTCCCATACTTCTAACTTAAATTGACATATCAGAAATCAGCCTATTATTTATTCAGGTAGATTTAGACAGGTCTTAGCTTAAAGCTGATGTGTTTCTTGGACTCTGCTAGGACTACATGTAGTTTAAGCAGATTAAGCAGGGCTAACTTTAATTATATATATTGTATTCCTATCAAATGGTATTTCACCAATTTAGCTCAGACATATGCTCACTTATTAAAGTAACATAAGCACTCAAAATTAGTGTTTTACAACAAATTCTGATTGCCTTGATTTTTAACCAACTTTTAAGTTTGTGCATTAACTAAAACAATTACTTTGAAATGAAAAGTATTTAGTTGGTTCAAGGCTAGTAATAGCCAGGAGAAATCATGCAATAATTCAAATTCAGCGTATTAGGAAGGTCGGCCATTTTTCCTCATATCCCTCAAGTAAAGCTTTTGATCTTGCCGGGTTCATGACCGTATATGGAATCAATGAGTTAAGATTTTGAAAACTGGATGGGGGTGGGGCTAATTAACGTTTGACTAGGTGTAGAGTCAGTACATCTTACATGTAGGGTGGCTCAGTTATGACAGCTGATTGACACATCCACATAATAATATTCTGACAGAAAATTAAGTTTTTATTTTTTAAAGTTATTCTAAAATTCTCCTTCAACCTACAAATTTTATGTTGGAATTATTGAAAGCTTCTTACTTGTACTTCTTGGCAAAAATAAACAATTTTCATGAGATTCTGTGATAGTGCAAAATTCAGAACTTTTGAGTGCGTATGTTACTTTAAGTGGAAAACAAAGAAGAAGAAAAAATAACCGAACCCTGATGGCAACAATGCTCTTCCATACAAGTTGAAATCTAGTTCAACGTTTTACTCCCACTTGACAATGGAACCACCAGGAAATCAGCAATATACCAAATCAACAATAGGCCAAGTAAGAGGGTCAAATGATGTTTACAGGCTGCTTCATGATTGAACTGTCTATTTTAAGAGACCATTCTCTCATTTTCTTGGTGCCACAGGCCATTCTCCCAAGAGAGTTGGTTCTGGACAAAGTAGGTCTGGTAGATAACTGTAAGTCAATAATAGTCAGGTGTCAAGGCTAGCATCCTTTGATGTACTGAAGTCAGTATCTGTGATTACCCTAAGTATGATATTTATTTGTTTATTTATTTCTTAAATTAAAGGAAGTATACTGCAGAGTTAAACAGGGTTTTCTATATTTTTCTATTATGGCCCAAAGTACATGTATAAAGCTTTCAGAAAATATCAACCTGGAGAATGTGCGATATTCTGTATTAAAATATTAATAAAGTTTGTAAATTCTATAATGCAAACCGCATTATAGATTTTACAAACTTTATTATTATTTTAATAATAATTTAAATCAAGTTTGATTTATCAGTTTGTTTCAATGGGTTGAGGAAACCACCAAAGATGAAAACGTTAAAATACAACTTCAAGTACAGGACAAAAAAAGGACATCACAACAAATCAGCTTCCAGATGCCCATCTGTTTGGTGAGCTTCAGGGGGTTCCCACGCACCCGCCAGTCCTAAAAAAAAAAAAATCTGAAGAAAACTGTATTTAAAATATGCTGACATTTAGCTAAAAAAAAAATAAAAAATTTGAGCAATAGGTTTACTCAATGATTTAAATTAAGATAAGAAAATAACAACTGATATAAAGCTGTAGAATGATCCTAAACTATTAAAGGCACCAATACATGGAAGGAAGGCGACCAAATAACCTGGCCAGGCCTATCAAACAAATCAATAAGCCAATCACTTGTCAAAATAAGACTCAAATTCCCATTGCATTAAATTATCTCTTATCTGTAAAGGTTCTTTGGGCAGACAAGTGGTCTGAACATATAGGCCATAAATGAAGCAAGAAATAAACAATACATTAAAGGAACAAGTCATAAACAATACAAGTAATATCAGTCTAGGGATTCAATTTGAACTTATCTTTAATAAAATTTAGACAACTAAACTAACAAGTAACAACAATGGTAAATTTTCTCTTCAAATATATATATCTTTGTCATTTAATCCACAAATATTCATTTTTACAAACATATATACTTTTGAGTAAATGTTAAGAAAGAAAATTTTGCTGGCCTCCACCGGGATTCTATTTCAGGTCTCTGTCTAGCAGGCCCAACGCTCTAACCAATGAGCTACATACATGTACAGAGGCTCATGGTAGAACTAACCAATTTTTGTCCAGGTAAAGGCTGCAAATCTTCCCTTACTGTGGGCACTGACACAGGGACACTGAAAAGGTGTCTTTTTTATCGACATATGATATTACCCACAAAAGTTATTGTTTTCGACTATTCTGCTAATCTGGTGGTACTGGCAAATATATATATATATTTTTGTCAAGACCAATCACACTGGCACAGGGATATCGACTAATTAAAGTCGATAATTTATCTTATGTTCTAGATAAATTCCCACAGACAAGTTTCCAGACAGACCTGAATCTCGAGTTGTTCAGGATAATCTATAGGGGCATCTCACGAAAAGGCAATACATCTAACATGTATATTGTGAAGATAAATATGTGGCAAATATGTAACACACATAGCTATTAGGTATAGGTGATAATAAGCACAACCTGAAGAATATATCACTTAGAGTTAGCAGTAAAACCCTTTTGTCTACCAAATAAAGATGAGGGCAGTTAAGGGCCATCCGACACAGAAGGGAGCTTTGCCCTAACCAAGAGGTCCCTGACAGATCTGTTCTTCTACATACCTAATATCTATGTGTGTTACATATTCACCACATATTTATCTTCACAATTTCCATGTTACATGTATTGTCTTTTCTCGAGATGCACCTTTAGGTTATCCAGAACAACTCGAGATTTAGGTCTATCGAGAAACTTGTCTCTGAGAATTGATCTAGAACATGAGATAATTTACCAACTTTAATTATTTGACATCCTTGTGCCAGTGTGATTACTCTTGACAAAAATATATATATATTTTTTTATAAACTTAGAGAAAGAAAATTTTGTTTCTACATACACAATATATATACACCTTGCTGTAAACAAAAACTAAATCAATGGTATACAAAATGCTCGTCAAAAATAGCCTCCTACATGAGGCTGTAAAATGATCCTAAATTATGAAAGGCACCAATACAATGAAAGCATGGCGTCCTCTCGACCCGGCCAGGCCTATCAAACAAATCAATAAGGAAATCACTTGTCAAAATAAGACTCCAATTCATATTTAGACTTAGAATAAAGTGGGAAATTCTCTCGCCTCTATGGCGTTTCTCCGACATGAAGCAATTCAGTATTGAAGATTGGTCTGGGCCAATTACCAAATTAATCAGATTCCAATTTGTATGTGTTCAGCTAGTTTAGCCCAAAAGCTGCGGCACTCTTTGTACATGTATTAAATCAGGTAACTCTGCATTGGCCTTGCATGATTTACTTTTGGAATATTCTACGATCTTCTTCCATTATTTAATCTTCTTCTGTTAGCAAAGAATGGTACTTATAAGGTTTAAGCTAGGTGAACACCTAATGGATGTTTGTTGACTATATCTACAGTAAACGTAGAAGAAGATAAACTCCGAACAAGGCAGTCATGTTGGGAGTCCTTGTTCGGATTTTATCTTATTCTATGTTTCTTAAAACTGATCTGTGGAACGACTGGCTTACCCTAAATGCTCAACAAATTCAACCTCATTTACCACTTATAAAACTACATTTTATGCAAAGGTTAAGAAGTGTAGAAACACACTGTTGACATTTTTAAGAAGTTTATACTTTAAGCTACAAGAAAATATAAGTTTGAGTTCCAATCTCACATTAATACCTACAAAAAATGACTTGAAACATGTGTCCATGGAGGTCGAATTTGTTGAGCATTTAGGGTATATCAACAGTAATGTTTGATTTGTTTGATGTTTGTTAGATTGGGGGTTTACCTGTACTCCGGGTTATTTCACTTATATGTACATATGACGGCATACCAGCCCAATCGGTGAAGGAAACCTCCCTAAACGATGCTGACAAAAGTTTCCACAATACATTTACAGGACGAAACACAGGACACAACAAATATCAGCATCTTGATGGGCCTTAGATCAGAGACGGTAAGGGCACCTGAAGCTCAAGACAAACACCCACCATAAAGATGACAGATGAGAACAGACATAGACGACACGTAAGGAAAAATCTATACCCAAAGACTCCCAAATATATGAATTAATCAGACAGCGAAATGAACACAGCAGATTGGTGACATAACGGAAACGAAAAAAAGAAACATAGTAGAGAATCGATTTAGATTGGGTATTGAAGACCCACAGACAATACGGATTAATAATTTACATCCCAACACCTCTTACATTGGGAGACGTCAAAATCTGGCAGAATCCCCTAATCAGCGTAGGCCGCGACGTAACAATAATTAGCTTCTGAAACAAGGACACTCTTTAGTTGACACCTCGTATGGATTTAACACAATTTTGTCAAAAATCCTTGGTTAACATAATCTTCTTGTCATCTTAACTATTTATATCTTGACGAGAGGCAAATGAAATTTCTTATTAAAAATGTGACTTGTGTTTTATCACTCTGCGGACAACGGAAACAAGTTTCTGAGACCTAAAATTATATATATAATATGTTATGAAAAAAATATAAAAATTTTTGTTTTTAGTTCTACTCATTTCACATCCCAACAGCCTTTTATTTTTTTTATTTTGTGCTTTCTTAACTGATTGTTCACTGTTGCATCATGGGCTTAAATTGTTAGATTGATTGATTGATTGATTGATTGATTGATTGATTGATTGATTGATTGATTGATTGATTGATTGATTGATTGATTGGGGTTTTATTTCATACTTGAGGTAATTTCACTCATATGACGGCGTGACAGCTTTGGGTGAAGGAAACCACCCTAAACGCTGCTGGCAAAATAAAATGTGACAATACACATTTACAGGACAAAAAACAGGGCACCCAAACAAATCAGCTTCCTGATGCCCTACTTAGAGACCAACAGGAGGTTCCCAGTCCATAGTGTTAGCCAGAAATAAAAAACAGGATGTCTCAAAACACTATTTTCAAAGAAACAGGGTGTCTCATTTGACATTTTTCCTATCTTTCCTATGTTAAATTTGACTGAATTAGGGCGTCTCAAATGGATTCCAGGGTGTCTCAAAGACACCGAGACACCCCTCTGGCTAACACAATGATTCCCAGCTAACACAATGGTTCCCACCCAACCATCATCTGAATTGTTAGGAGACTCAAATATTATGTGCAGACCCAGTTATTGGCCAGGTAACGGCACACAGAGGCACAATGTATTCCTAAAACGTAAAATGTATACTTAGAATAGGTGCTCAAAAAATTTAAATCAATGTACCCTGATTTTCCTTCTACAAAACTCAAGTGACTTAAATTTATAAACTTATTATTAAAGAATACAAATACAAAAAAAAATAAAAAATTTTTTTTCCTGACTTGAAAAACTTTCTTAACAAAAAACAAAGTCAATTATGGATTATCAGGATGGCTATTAACACCATTTTTTCTTACTTTAGAAGCTTTATTTAGAGAATTTTGGCATAATTTCCTTGTCTACAGAAGAAGATCCATTAGAAACATCTTGTAGACACATCTAGTCCCTTATCAGTCCTTATAGTAATGAATAGGAACATCCCTAGCCATGTTTCTGTTTTCTTCACTTGATTTCTGCCACTCAACCTCTAACTGTGGCGGCTGGGCCAGTATGGGGCAATAAATCTGTTATATGTTTGTCTGAGCTGGGCAATACAGACCACAGCGCCATCTGTCCATCTGCCAACACCATTAAAGTAAATACCCTAATACTTACTTGTTTTTCTGACTATTTCAACCACAAATTTTAAAAATTATATTTTAAACTAAATTATCTTCAATTTCCAAGAATACGTAATGGCTAAAAGCGCTTCACAATCTACAACAAGTTTATTAATTTACATATTTAACGTTGGTGTTTAAATTATATCATCCTCAAGAGCATTTCACTTATTAGATATAAATAAATAGTGGATGCTCGGTGGAAGAAGCGGAGGAAAGCTTGTAAAAAAACATAACAAGACATCTTCAGTTTGCCTAAATAACCTCTTGTAAGAACTTTGTTAGTTTAATTGGGGTTTTATGTTGTGCTTTACTTAAGATAATTTCAATGACACCGGCATCAAAGAAGGCAACACAGCATATTTACAGGACAAAAAAAAGGGCACAACAATCTTTTTCTTGATACCCATTAGCCGAGAGAGCACTGCAGGAAGCTCTCACCCAACAAAGTGCATTAATCATACTAGAAAGGTGAAAAAGTTCAAAGATACAAAACAAAAACCCTTGCGCGTTTTAATCAACTGTCCTTCTCCTATTTTTTCTGGGATTTATAGTAAAGATGGGTGCAAAGGGAAGGGCAGGATGAGCTCATGGGCAGACATAACAAAATAAACATATATACCATTTGGATGTGAATATGCCCCCCAGGTTGTAAAGAAACCATGAGAAAATAGCAAGAGTTACAAAGAGCAAGTAATATTGCCAGCAAACTAAATGATAAACATTGTTTTCTTTAAATTATTCTGTGATTTACAGCAATGGCGGGTGCTACAGGAAAGGCAAGATGAACCCAGACATAAACAAACAAACCTAGGGTATATTTGGATGTTAATATGCCCCCTACATGTAGCTGACTGAGTAGTCATCCACAAATTACAGAAGAATAAAAAAGGTTTAGAATCTATTTAAAAAAATAGAAAATTTTGAAATTATTTTAGTGTCACGTGTAAAGTGTTCTGTTGAAATTTTGTTATTAATTTGAGTTAGAAAAGACTCACACAATTTCGCACATTTCGCAACTCTAAGAATACTCAAAAGAAGAAACCATTTATTTATATAATTTAATAGTCATTAGTGTTTCCTGAAGAGTGGGAATAAAACAAACACAGTTATATGTATATATATATCCCAAAATAGAGTCTCAATAGATTGATGATTAAAAGGCTATTTTTGCAAACTTTTGGTAACATTTTTAGCATTTCCTCCCATTTTGCAATTCTGAGAATCCTCAAAGAACAAAACAATTTATTTACTTATTTGGTAAGTATTTAACATTGTATCCAAGGTTAAGAACAAAAAGAAGACAGTGCTATCCCAAAATGGCGCCTTATTGGATTGATGATTCAAAGGCAATTTTTGCAAACTTCTGGTAACATTTGTAGCATTTCCTCCCATTTTGCAATTCTGAGAATCCTTAAAGAACAAAACAATTTATTTACTTATTTCAAGTTACTTGGTAAGTATTTAACATCGTAACTAAGGTTAAGATCAATACAAAGACAGTTATATCCAAAAATGGCGTCTTTTAAATTCTGGATTGATGATTCAAAGGCAATATTCAAATTTCCTTGTAACACTTGCAGCTTTTCCTTTAATTTTGCAATTCTAAGAATCCTAAAGGAACTTAAAAATGTATTTATTTATTTGGTCAGTGTTTAACATCATATTAAAGGGTAAGGTCAAAGCAAAGACAGTGACATCCCAAAATGTATCCCGAAAACACACGTACTTTAGACGGAGTGATTGTCCTAACAGATGTGCAGTACATCCAAATTGAGACCAAGGGTTGTTAGGCTGGGGCCTCCTGTGCCCCGGTGCTCTCCGAGTTAAAGGGTCATTGTTTCCTTCAGCCATTGGGTTGGAAATAGTAATATAAGTGAAGTAACCTAAAGTACAATTTTGCTAGTCTGGACAATTCCAGTCCATATAGCGTAAAGGAAAATCCAGACAAGATAGGGTTGGCGTGCCTGCCCAATCGATGGAGGAAGCCACCATCAACAGTGCTGACACCACGATAAATTTACATGACGAAAAACAGGACACCACAACAAATCGGCTTCCTGATGCCCATTAGCTAAGAGGGCACAGGAGGCTCCAACCCAACCACGGACGTTATCTATTAGAAAATTGTTTTCTAATTAACAGTTCAAAAATAAAATCTTGCTCTTGAAGATCTGTTAAAACACATGTATAGTACTTCCCAGACTTTGATTACATGGCCATATGTTAAGTCTATCCGATTTCTAGTTTAACAAAAACCACATCTGGTTTTAAGTTCATCCTGTCTTATCACTATGACCTATGGGTGTAAAGAGAGATGTGACTTCAAATTCCAGCTATGCAGCCATCAACTTCCTAAATATCATACACTTTTTGAAGTCTTTGAAGACATAAATCATTAACAAATACATTTCTAGGATCTGTTTGTTACCACCCTTAAATCAGGTACAATGGTATGTCACTTAGACATGTAACTAAACTTAAATCAGATTACCTGATTGATTGATTGATGTTTTACGGCAGGCTACCGGAACATTTGAAACCATTTACAAGATGATACAATACAACAGCTTCCAGTTATGACGTTACGGTAACAAAGTGAAATCACATTGTCACGCCAAGGAAGGGTCAATCAGCAATTTTTAAAAAATGGCGATAAACAGGGTGCTTATCCCAAAAAACGAAAAAAAAATGGTACATACATTGTACAATAATGGAAGTGATCAAAATAAAGTTAATGAAGTCCTTTGAACTGTGTTTTTCTATGGCTTGGAATGTCGTTAGCAGTATAAATAAAAATCTTGATAGTGTCATAACATGTTAGTATGTTGTTGAGCAACTAATAATGCTTTATTTTATTACTCAATACAAATATATCATTTCCTTTTTTGGATGTCAATTTTTTTACATCTTAATTTTGTCATGCTTTTTGCTAATATAACCATGGCAAACACAAAAAAAATATTGCAATGAGAATAAAAATATTATCTTACCACTGAGCCTCACAATAAGTATTTCACCCAAGTTTGGAGTTCCATTCAAAGAATTACATGATTTACAGTTAGGAGAGAGCCCATCTTTTTGACTCCAGATGTTCCTGGCAAGAGTAAGTAAGTTAAATGACAAATTACCTCCCTTAGTGAGAAACAC
>JAVFBZ010021039.1:0-11526 GCA_032466195.1 Katharina tunicata
CAACAGTTGTTCCACATGCTGCAGGAGGAATGGAGAAGGATTCCACAACAAAACATCCAACGACTGATTCGATCTGTGTCACTTGCCATGATACTGCAGTAGTAACTAAAACACTGTTTGTTTTTGCATATTTGACGTTCTAGTTATCTGCAGACAATGATG
The DNA here is from genome assembly GCA_032466195.1 of Katharina tunicata. NCBI lineage: Eukaryota > Metazoa > Mollusca > Polyplacophora > Chitonida > Mopaliidae > Katharina > Katharina tunicata. The sequence goes on from JAVFBZ010021039.1 coordinate 163, forward strand.
TCAGAAAGTACGGACTGTAAACCAATACCCTATATTCCATGAATTATCAGCGTGCAGCATTGTGCTCAACATATTTGAACTGACCGAGTCTTGGCATTTTTTACTCGCGTCACACATAATACAAACACGCTTATGGGGGGAATTTCCTGCCTGCTTAAGGAGGCATATGATAATGAAAACCCTTCCTGTTTCAGCTGCCCACGGGTGTCAAGTAGAACATAACAGGATTGCAATCCATCATAATCTCAAAATAATTGTAGTTTGGTGAACAAATTAGATTAACGACCTAGGGAAGAGTCAAGAATGTAGGTCATTCAATGTAATGTTTATACAGTGATATTTACCATTGTATCTTTCCGCACGATAGCATAAATATCAGAGTAGGATGGTCTCATAGGTTTAGATTGTTTATTGGTTGGATTGGGATTTTACGTTTTACATAAGGTAATTTCACTCATGTGCCATCCCCAATCGCCTTAAACAACGCTGGCAACAAAGAAGACGCAATAATACATTTACAGGACAGAACAACAAACTGGCTTTTTTATAGCCATTAGCCCAGAGAACACAGGGCCATAGGAGACTCTAACGCAGCCATCTAGGCGACCATATGTTTCCGTTTACCAAAAGAGCATTGTATTTGTGAACGTTAATTACACTAAAGAATAAACTTCAAAAGCGAGTAAGATGGCGGCAGGTTTAAGGACCCTGTGCTATTCACAGTACTTTGCATATCGGGAAAAAATTTGCTGTAATTTTGCTTAAAGTACACTTTTTGAATGGTTATAGTAAGACAAGTCATGTGATTATGCATCAATGAATGTGTCTGATATGCGATCCATTAAAAATCTACCTACTACTGCCTGAGGCTGAAGCGTCGAATAACGTTACTCGTTCTAACCAGTTTAACACACTCGACCAAAGCTACGACTCCCATGAAAGGTACACATGGATGCATGGTTATTCAGTATTCATTCAAAAATAATATTGACAATGATTTTAAAATAAACGGCAATATTAAATCCCCATGTATCCATCTGTAGATTTGTGGAGTCCGTTGACGCGTCCTGTAGACTATTGTTTTTTGTTGAAAATGATCTGTGGAATTACTGGAAACCATAAGTAGTTTTCTTAATGTCTAGTACAGCCCCATATATAAGCGAAGTTACAAAAATTACCCTCACCGCCCCTCCTCTTCTGGTCTTAACATTCTCGTATTACAGATTATAACGCGATTGGCTTGCTGAGAGGCCCGATGGAGTTTTAATAGTTATGTACACTCATAACAACAATACTTCACGTAATTGGAATATCTGTGAACACGAATTATGCCTCAGCAAACGCTGCTTCCGATAAAAGTAAGATTTAATTTTACCAAACAAAACCGCACCAAATCAAATATTTACGTTCATCGACCGAAGGAGCAGAGATGTTCAGTACATGTGTAAATTACACAATGAAAAATCTTTCCAGCAATGATTTCGACGGCGAACTCAAGACAAGTTAACCTCTTCGTCTGCGGATTCTATTCCTGGGTTCAGTGCGTTCCAGGATCTTTGAAGAATAAACACCATGTGACACATGAAAGCTCTATTCACTGAGCAGTTTCATTTCCCAATTCTGTGATTCTCGCTACTCAATCCGTGTAATCGTGCATTTACTTGATTTGTCTAATGTAATAACACTACGGCAGTCTACGCAAATGAAAAAAGGAGTCAATGGGTTATCATGTTCAACTCTCTCAGTGACTCTTAATTAAATACTTCATCCTCTGAGTTACCTCGCGTCTCTTGTGTCAACATTGCGTGAATCATCAACTTATTGAGTTGGCCGGGTAAATTCTATTAATAGCTGCTAAGGCGGAGGTATCGGAATTGAAGAAAAGAAACGGTTTTACCAGAGAATTTACGTTTGCTCTCCCCTTCTACCAGTGGATAAGCCATGTGATATGTGTTCAAGGAAAGGTCGGAGGAGACTGTTTCGTCGGACATCAGGCTGATCTTCTGCATGGCAAACCCACATATCAGTTATTTACCACCACTTCTCTTCACATGTGGCCAGATCCATATTTGTTTGTAAAACACTTTGTTGGAATATCAATACAGGAAACGCAGCAAAAACACTTCATACACACCACCTCATGGCCGTTAAACATGATAATGAGAATCAAGCTTAGCTGCTCCAGTACAAGACAAAACAGTGCTTGACGGGTGGACGGAGTTAAAAAATTGTGCCTGTATACGTAATACATGTACATTCGCATAGAAGCAATATGTCGAAAACGATGCGTTTGTTGTCGTCAGTGGTATGCTTTGTGGGAGGCCAAGTAGTCTTTGACATATTGCTTCCATGTGAATACATTACGCATACAGACACAATATTTTAAACATTCAAAGTTAGCTGTTTCTTCAATTTCTAAACATAGGGACATAGTTTTCATGTGTACGATTACAGTTCTTTTTGATTGAGAAGAAATAAAGTAGGTCAATCGATCATACTGAGTAAATATATCCAGAGTAACGCTTTCCTGTAACTCCCACACTTTAAAGGGTCTAAATTAATAAGCCGACGCATTGGGATTACGATATATGCTAACAATATAACATGGTGGATAGATCTATTGAATTACAGCCAACCATTACTCAATACGAAGAACGACTTACACGTGATAAAAATGTTTCTAGTTATGAACACTTTGTCTTTCATTACACCATGACCAGCTCTGAGTGATCAGTAGCCGTGCTATAGTTTTATATATAAAAAAAATCCAAGAGAAAGTATTGGCTTACCCTGGCCCTGGTATTGCCAACTATAAACGTTCCATAAAAAAGGACATTACAGATTGGGGATTAAGCGAGTTTAAGTATAAGCCAAGTTATTTATTCAGTTTATTGCAAATCTGGCCAGTTGTCAAGGCAATGAAGATGACACAAATTTGTCTATATATTTCGTTATTTTGAAAGAATACACAATGTATCGCGTTTTCTTAAGCGTTCTTTGTTTCGGAATTTACACAGCGTCGTTAGGCTTCTTGAACGGAGTAGTTTGAAGTGATTGTAACAAGTGACCAGGCCTTATCTTGGTAAGATTCGATATTCACTTGTATAGTCTTCGTTATAGGGTGTTTCCCTAATGAACATATACTTGTAAGTCTTCGTTATAAGGTGTTTCCCTAATGAACATATACTTGTAAGTCCTCGTTATAAGGTGTTTCCCTAATGAACATATACTTGTACGTCTTCGTTATAAGGTGTTTCCCTAATGAACATATACTTGTAAGTCTTCGTTATAAGGTGTTTCCCTAATGAACATATACTTTCCTGCGAGCAATGTGAACGTTCTTTTAGAAGTCATGATAGCATGTCCCTTTTTTTAATACTCATGAAAGACAAGCTGGATCACCTGTGTGGTTCAGACGTGTTTAAAATCAGGGCTATTTATTTCAGGGCTATCATTTTTACTGATCTTAGATCAATTAATTTTTAGGACGTATTTTTATTCGAGTGTAAGTCCTGTTCTAGCCAATGCTATATTTATGTGAAAATAACGAAAAAAGTTGTAATAGTGTAAATTGCACTTCTTCACTTGCACAAGTGGGTTATGGTCTGAAGCTATGAGAACTACAGATAACAGGCTTCCCGAATCATCGGTATCTTCTGAATGAAGTAAGTACCCACTTACGAAGAAAAGCAAAACTAAAATAGAGGAACACGAGGATTAGTTGATGCGTGTTACATACCACAATAGATGTGTCGCTCCGAAGAACGAACATTTCATTTTGAACTCAAAATATCGGCCCTTTAATTTGCCATCATGAGTACTGTCCTGATGATGGCAAAATAAAGTGCTGAAATCTTCTTAAGTGTTTCGTTGTATATCATGTAAGTGATAATCGGAAAACCGGATTCGTTATCAAAATAAGTATAACTTCAACCAAAAAGAATCAATCATAAAAATCTAAATACCACCCTGTGAAAATGTATTTAAGTCTTTTTAGGTTATTGTGCTTATATTGCGTCCTCTACATTTAATATATTTTTTTCGGGATGAAATTTATTCGGATGTTTTTTCATCTGTTCCCTTGGTGGTTCTTTTGTTAAAATAAAATTGTGTAAGTAAAGCTATTAAATATTTCATACAGTAAATAAATAAGGTTAGCAGTTATATCAGCAATCTGATTTCAGAATTAAATGATCAGGATATTGACCAACTAGGCTCATAGTGAAACCATTAATGGAATCATTGTAAAAAAGCACGCAGTTCAAAGTATACAGCCAACCAAAACATAACGAAAACTAGACATAATACGCTGTATTAATGGCAAAGAATAAAGGAACAATTTAGTTAGAAAAGAAACATGAAATCATTAAAGAACACTACTATCCTGTATTAAAAAAGAAACAAATAAGAGGAATAAAACTTTCAAACCAAGCGTAAACAAATGCATAAGACAACACAGGCATGAACAAATAATACCAAAGAATCTCCAATTCTGGTCATCATGTTTTCCGCCATGACGAACACAACGAATTTAAGAACAAGACAATATTTATATTCTTTGAATATAGCATCGCCTATTGCAGACAACAACAAGCAAAGAACTAAAGTTGGGAGATAATGTGAAGCATTTGTTTCATAGTGAATAATGCATTGAAGGATTTTTTGTATTTGCATGTTTCGGAGGTTTATACACAGTTCTGCTTTTTGCATCTTAAATATAAGTTGAACATTCAACTTTTGCACAATGTACAAAAAGGGAAAGGTCAATTTTACTTTCTAAACTTTAATTACTTTTAAGTTATATCTTCCGTTGGAAGCCCCCGTCTCTATCTCAGAAAGTTGGGAGCAAACATACATTGCTAGTTTAATATTAGGTCAAATATCTGGTTGACAGATGTGGCTACTAAATACTAAAGCAACACATTAACTGAATCACATTAATGTAAGCCTTGTATTTTTCAAACTCACCTCATTAGAAGCTTGAAATAACGCCGTCATTTTTCTTTCTGTCCGCTACACGAATTTTCGTGATATGTGATGATGGTGTGTCATGATATCGCCGTGACATGATAAATATGTATGGTCGTGATGTCACACTGATGAGGTAAATATAATGTCACTGTGTCATAAGTGCAGATAACAGCTGTGGTCATACATGTGAGTCACATATGATGTCACTGTGTTATTGCCGTTTGATCACGTCTTTACTGGAACAACATACTTATATCATAGCCAAGGTTCTTGGGCACGGTTAAACAAAGCTGTGAAGAGACATTCTGTGATCTATGTCAAACGCATTCGTGCTGTTATGTTACAATTAACTCAACAAAGTCGGACATCTTTGCATTATATCCATCCATTTACCAGCATAATCACGATGTGTGTGCCTTTCTTTTTTAACGTTGCACGTGTATCCTCTTTGACACATAGGGCTATTTCTAACACATTCAATTAAAAGTAAACAATCTTACAAGGCTGCTGTTTCTCACAAATCATCAACACCACAACACCTGGTGGTTTCTCAGAGTTGGTCGATTTAGTAGAGTTCAATGACTGGATGGTGTCACTCAAACTTCACATTACGAAAACCAATCAGGGAACGCACTTGAGCCTAATACAACACTACAAGTTGTGGGAATAGTTTAGTGGCCGTACCTGTTACAGATACACAGTCAGATCAAGCATATATTGCTATCAGACGAATAGTACCTGGTGCCTTCTAACAGTTCAAGACAACGTCAGTATATATCGGAAACAATTATGTGACAAGGGATTACATAGAGACCAACTAATGCATAAACTGAACTTTCTCCTCTAATATTTGGCAGGATTTCCGCCCTTAGACACAACTACTTTGATAAGCGCCATGCATGATTAACAGAAACCTCATCTCGGTACAGGTAACTGCTTTTACAATACCATCCCCAAAGCTATAGTCCGGAGTCTAAAAGTATTTGCGGTAACGTTGCCGGGAGGAAAATGTCACGGATGAGTAGCCTTCGCTAGAGAGACTAAAAATCGAGTGATGGCTTCTGATGAAATCTGTATAGCGCGATATCCAATCTATTTACACTTGATATATAGTCCGAAGCAGTGTTTGTAGACTAACGTTTTGTTTACCATGAAAACTTATGAGATACGATCCGGGTATTCCATATTGTACATGACCACACGCACTAGTTTTGATTCAGTTGAAAGTGACAAAGTATTATAAAATTTATATAATTCATATGAGCTTAACTTTTCTTTGAGTGGCATTCGGAAGTTGGATAAGCATAAGGAGAAAGGAGACTTTGTATGGATAACAACTTTTTAATTTATTATTTATTTCTATCTCATTCCTGAGATCGTTTTAAGTGTAATGTTGTGCATACTAAATTATGAAGTTGTTATCCATACAAAGTCTCCTTTCTCCTTATGATCTTAAATTGTTTGTTGGTTTCATTTGGAATTTAGAAAATGAATGGTAAGGAGCAATATTCAAGGTAATGTTTTAATACGGCACAAATCCTACTTCGTCAAAAAGTTATGCAACGAAAATTATATTATCTCTTTCAAGAGCAAAGTGTAAACATTATGGATTGCTTTGACTAGACAGGGTTTGGTAGAGAATCGCACCCATCCATTGAGATCCCCAGGATTTCAGGAGTTATCAATTTATATTATATTATATTGACATTACTATCTATTTCTGCGACAGTTGGCCTGTAATCTAACCCAGTACACATGTACGCTTTTAAATTGTTCTGTAAGAGTCTAGGAGACTGGGATAAATAGCAATTGAGTGTTTAAGCGGAGAGACGAATATATATTTGTATGAAATACGTTCCGCATTATCACTCCATGTGTAATAATCGTAATTACAATATAGATATGTATATGTTGATTAAGTTCTCATATGGAGTTCCTTAAGCCATGTATAGATATTTCTCTGGTGTTATATAAAAAAAAGCATATTTTGCAAGGCAGCATTGATGACTGCACAAACTAATCAATAAAGGAAACTGCACAGATTAAGTGTGTTGTGATATTTCTGTATTTCGGCGTAAAGTAAACGCCGAAACTAATGTCGTGATCAGCACTACACTGTCCCAAATAACACCATACAAAGTGGAAACTCCGTTGATAACCCGATTAGTAATGGAGTCGCATAACGTGTTTGTTTGTTTATGATTTATATAAACTAGCGTAGTGAAACTAAGCATTATCGCAACCAAAACCGATCCACTTTCAAACTGAGTGAATATCTGGTAATTAAATCTTATCGTCATATCAATTAGTTTCGTCCCTGTGGAAGAACAACCTTACCGGTTGAATAGGTTGCGAAGAAAATAAAGATCATTTTTATTATTATTCGGATAAGTGACAGGCTACTGCTCGGATGAAAGACAGGGGGTTGTTCGGGTGAAAGACATAGGATTATTCGGATGAAAGACAGGGGACTTAAGATGAAAAACAAGGGACTGGTCGGATGAAAGACATGGGACTGTTCGGATAAAAGACAGATTTTTTCACATTTTTCATGGCGTTTACTATAGATATGGTTTACAGTGGTCTTGTTTTAAATTCAGTTATTCTGGGCACTCGCTGGTTTCCGCTACAAACACTATTGATTGAAATCGGTAAAAGAAGACATACACCTGGTCAGTTCCCAAATACTATTTTGAAGTGGCTATAAACTGAAGCTCAATGACAGGAAACTAGTCCACACACTGCCTTACCTGAACACAGTGCAAATGGAGTTGCTGTATAAAATGGTAATATTTACCTGAGTTATACCTGTCGTGGTACCTTAATATAGAAAAACCTTTGCGAACGTCAAATTGTAAACCATTACATTTTCTGTCATAAAAACGGTAATTGTTACAGACACAATTCTGTACAGAGACTGTGATGACACTCAAAGAAGTAGCTGGTTCGTTCTTTGACACATATAGTTTGTTTCTGCGACTGGCATGCTCAGAATTTCGTATGCATATTTTCTATCTTTTGCTAAAAATAAAATATATATATTTGTTAAAAGATTGCGAAAATCTTTTGGGACGGTCTCCTGTAGTGCAAGTGAGCGTTAATTCAAACAACACCCGTATGTGAAAATCTATATTCCCAAGAAACTGTGTTCGAATGTACTCTTGGGGGAAAGGGCACAGTGGATGACTTCCATATCTTAATTGTCTTGGGAGCATCAGTCAGTCTTACGACATTACGGTACCGTTTTTGATTTGGAACTTGGTAATGTGTGGAAAGAAAAATACAACGAATGACTTGTGGATTTTTGTGAGATTAACAGAACAGCGTGGTAAAGGTCACACAAGAAATGCCAAATGATTCGTGTTTTCCATCTCCTTTTTAAGACTAATATCGTCGAAAAACAATAGAGGTGCCTTTAGATCTGATGGAATTGTTAGTCTGAGCGCAGACAATGTAGGAACTGTACTAAACACGGAATCTTTACCACATCAAGTGTTAACAAAACTTAGAGTATAATCGAACAAGGAGAAGTAGACAAAATATATAAAAGGTAACAACATTATGCAAATTCAAGCGCAAAACGGGACCGGTGACAAAAAATCCAAGATTAAAGTGGGACTTAAATGTGTGTGTATAAAATAGAATTGAAAATATACTCGGACTCGTTCCAATTTAAAAAAAAAAACGCATTTGTCATCAACACGGTTGTGCAGTGATGCAAAGCGACCTGGTGATTCTATGCAGTGTCAATTACGATGAATGCAGCTTCTCATTTATGTTAACGATTTTCCAGTCCAATATTTACCTTGTCATATCACGGATTTGTTTTGCCTTAATAAATCTCATCAAGTCGATATTTCTTATTGAGACACAGTCTTCCCTTGTACTTGTATGGTTACGTTAAGCTGTAGTACTCAGGTAGTTTGTAAGGTTTCCCGATATTTTTGAATCTTCAGTAAGTCCTCTGGGGAGAACGACATGCATTCGTCTTGTATTATTTGGTTTTGGGCGTAGGACAATACTTCAAGGACAAATATTTTGCTGATTGATCAATATAAATTGTCCTTGAGTCTCATTTAGATTGGATTGTTCCAGTTGTGTTCAATTAATTCTGGTAAAGCGTAAATCGTGAATATCGAGAGAGAGGAAACCAGTGAACGATATTTCTACGTTAGTCTTGGCAAAACATTAAAAAAAAAAAAACATATGTGGACAAATTAAATACATTGTGCATTATTCTCGCATGTTTGTTTTAGTAATATTTTTTAATGTGAACAAGAATTCAATTACACATTTCTTTCTTAAATGGCCAAAACACATTTTATCCAAAAAGACTGACGTTCTGTTTACTGATGTCCAATAAATGAAGAATTATTTTTTAGAAGAAATTTTTATATGTTTCTTGTTAATTAAATAATGTTTTGTTTAATAGATTTTGAATACAAATCAGTGCTGTAATTACAGTGGCGTCGGAAGAGTACAATTCTCGGAGTTTCCGGGGCCTCGGCGGGCCCTGGACCCTCGCCTAGTTGGCTGTGATAGTCCTCCTCCCCCCAACCCGAACCCCGACTTTCAAAACGGTTCCGATGCCACTGAATCAAATGATATGAACTAAGCTATTCTCCATTAAATACATACTGTTTAACGAAATCTGATTTTAGAATTGCATCAGGAACGCTGGTTTACGGAAGAAATGTTCTTATAGTGATAAAAAACTCAAACCTTTACCAAAGTACGCAGTTTTAGACTCTGAAGCGAAAAGCGGTGTTGACAAATATTGCTACAGCGACGATAAAGAAACAATTACTGTCGCTTAAAACTGATTTTAACACACAGGTTATTAGATTTTTTGTTAAAGAATATTAAGTGGGAAGTCCAATAAGTTACGTTATAGTTTAATCGATTACCTTTGGAGTTTTATCAAAATACAGTGAATTCCTTTCCAACAATTTTAAATGTAAATGGCTATCCTTCGTGAAACGTCAGTCGATGATGTCGGTATTTATATCGAGCCTGTGTTTTTTTCAAAATTCCGACAACCCAAATCTACTTCAACAAAAGTTAAACAGATCCTAAGTGACCAATATTTACAGAAATGGTTTATCTATACAGAGTTATCTCTCTGTTCTGTTTGTAGCCAGCAAGTTTATAGCTCATTAGATGGTACTGCTTCACGATTTTATCTATTTTGTTTTACTTTTTACAGACTTCAAAAATAAATCGGTCCTGTGACAAGTTTTCTTCTCAGTTTAATTTTAAATTCTTTTCGTAGTCAAATTTACACGATTCATGCGCCAGAGCACTTTTTTCGGAAACAATACTACAACAGCAACAGCAAGAATGGCTTTTCATTACATTAGTGCTGGTATTCTTATCAATCTCGAGAAAAATTATTGCCTATTTTAGTATGAAATGGACTTAAACTTTCCAAAACTAATCGCCTTTTTTTTTAATCAAATCATTAATTAATTTATAACCCTACCCCCTGATACTCCCAAAACCAATTTCATTGTTAACATTACGTTTATTAATCTTTCAAGCCTGATAAAACTGATCGGTTGATAAATTTCTCGATATACGAAGAAAATGTCAACAATGGTATCTATTTGATTGGTGTTTAACCTCTATGAAGTATGTTATGAATTTTTTATAGGGACATAATCCGCTGCATTATGTCTTCTATATACTGTAACGACCTTAACGATTGAAAGTATTTATAATCTTGTGAAGTGCTTAAGAATATTAGTAAACAACCGATGTAAATGATTTTCAGCTGCTACAAAAATTAAGATGATGTGTATTATTACTCTACCAGAATAGTATATCATACATTACTCTACCAGAATAGAACAGTGTATGTCGTACATTACTCTACCAGAATAGAACAGTGTATGTCGTACATTACTCTACCATAATAGTATATCATGTGTGGCTCTACCAGAATATTATATCATACATGACTCTAACAGAAAGGTTTATCATACATCACTCTAACAGAATAGTATATCGTACATAACTCTACTAGAAAATAGTACATCATACATTACTCTACAAGAATAGTATATCATACATTACTCTACCATAGTAGTATATCATACATTACTCTACTAGAAAATAGTACACCATACATTACTCTACCAGAATAGTATATCATACATTACTCTACCATAATAGTATATCATACATTACTCTACTAGAAAATAGTACATCATACATTACTTTACCAGAATAGTATATCATACATTACTCTACCAGAATAGTATATCATACATCACTCTAACAGAATAGTATGTCGTACATTACTCTACTAGAATACAAACATGACGACTGAGATGGATTTTCAACTTCTGGATATATTGGTAAGCGACGTTTCGATCTAGATGCTAAGACCAT
>JAVFBZ010021061.1:0-11525 GCA_032466195.1 Katharina tunicata
AATTCAGTTTTTAATATTTTTAGTTATTATAATAATCTCCTTCAACCTACAAATTTGATGTTGGAATTATTGGAAAGTCTGTTTTACTTCTTGAGAAAAATATCAATTGTTCATGAGATTCTGTGATAGTGCACAATTCAGAACTTTTGAGTGCGTATGTTACTTTAGTTGTATATTTCGCGCCACAAAAACAGACCAGTCTGTTCTGACACACTGAACAGCTGGCTAATGCAATCGACAAAAGCCAAGAAACTTGGACTCGCCGAGGGTTGGCTTCCGTGAGCTCTCAATGACAGAGTTGTAAAATTGTCCTTCTTTTTCATAACATCAACGAAAATTAAATTGTCAAGCTGCACGCAAGTAGCAGAACAAATTGGATTGTTTACAGGATTTAAAATACACACAAAACCGACACGGATCGCGGATTCAAGTTGCCCCCATCGCACCTCCCAGCTCAGTGTTTCTTCGACCCCGTGTCTGTCGGCTCTTTTCATTGTTTATCTTATTGACTCGTGTCTAATAAAATAAAGACCTTTTAGCAATGCTATGTAATGTGAAATCAGCAACAAAGGTATTTGTAGTCCATATTTTCTTTTTTTCTTCACGTCAATGTGCAGCCGATCGGTAAGGTGAACATAACAATGATGCACGCAGTCAAACCCAGCCGATAGCCAAAACAGTGTGACAATTCATTACGAACTATCACAGTCTGAGCTATTCATTTGTGCGATGCTTACGCGACCTGCACATATTTGAAATCCTCCATGTGTTAAACAGTAAGCATATAAAATCGATCGTGTTCGCGGGAAATTTTTTTGAAAAAAAGAGGCCTTCCCGGGAAATTAATATTTTTTCAAGCCGTGCATGAAGCTTACTTATAGTTGTAGCCTACACTTCGTATATATATTTAAGCACATTTAGCCTTATTAATATTTTTTTCAAGTATTTTATCTTTGACAAGTGAACATGTGGAAAATATGCCACACAGCTATTTTTGATCTAATTAGTAGTAATGGCTTCCGGTTTGACGGACTGGTACAAACTCAGACGGACTGGTAAAAACTTTAGATCATTTTTCCCAAATTCGAACCCTGCCCGGCCTCATCCGGGTCTTCCGATATTGTTTTCACAATAAATCATAATAAATTAAATCAAGTTAGTTTTTCGTTAAATAAATAAAATATTGAGCGTGGATGAGAAGGATGTCGTTAAAACAGGACACTCGATCCGCCTCATGTTTCAACTGGATGCGGATCGATTGGAAACGAGATGCACATCGCCCGAGGATTAATGCGGCACGGACACGGATTTGTATCGGACGAGTCGCAACTTGAGGGAAGTTAGTTTCTGTGCATACTGTAGCTACTTTAGAAAGTGCCCACAAACTCAATAAGGAAGATGTCAAATATTTCTTACCTCTAGATGTTTTCCTTGGTGTTTGACGCTGAAATTTCTCTGTCACTTCTTTTTGCTTCTGCCGACGCTTAAATAAAATCTCCTGTCTTCTTTTTTCTTCTCTTTGGGCTTCTTGTTTTCTCTTGAATGCTGATGCTCTGTCAAACAAAGCAAACAATAAAATGGTTTCAGATGGATTGGGGTCTTACATCATACTTAATGTTATTTCACTTACAGCGCGCTTGTCCAGTTGGTGAAGAGACGTGGCGGCAAAATAGAAGATGCCACAAAGCCCACAATACAATCACAGGATGAAAAACAGGACACTATAATAAATCGGCTGCCTGATGTCCCTCTACAGCTCAGAGAGCACCAGGCCATAGGAGGCTAACCACCAGCATAGGTTGTTGATGAGAAGTTCAAACAAATCAATCAAACAATTACAGTGAGATTTCTCCATAATCATTACTGTGTGTGTGTTTTGCCATAACAGTAAGTATATGTAAGCTTATACAATTCATGTTATCTTAACAAAAACTTTTAATAACATGGCATTATCTTAAATGATGACACATTGTATCGCTGCAGAAAGATTATCATCACTTCTTTATGGCGCAAACAAAGTTAAAAGAAATATCCGCAGATTGCAATCACACTTACGTTTAACTAAAAACAGTATCATTAGTTTATTTGTTTGTTTGTTTGATTGGTGTTTAACGTCGTACTCAAAGGTATTTCATTTATATGACGACGGATTCTCCACTTCTTAATCTGCTCTACTCATTACGGCGGAAAACCGTGAGGAAACCTCGTAAAAACCGCCCCCGCGATTGCGGAAGTCACCTCGTGTGACTCCCTCATATACATGTACCTTAGGTCCACTGGGAGACTCAAACCCGTGCGGTATATCGAAGGAGGATCTGCAGCCAGACGCGCTAACCACTGAGCCACGGCGCGGGCCCAGTATCATTAGAAGTAACATTAAACTTGACTCCCACAAACCTTCGCCTCCTGTTCGTCTCATGCGACAGAAGCTTAGACTTGGCCAGGACATCTCCCTGATTAGCTATACTGTTCTGTTTTAACTGTTCCAAGTGATGATTCTCTACCTTTTGGTAGCGTTGTCTGATTAGTTAAGTTAAAAACGACATAACTAATTCGTCAATTGGTACAGTTACCAGTGTGGGACCACATTTTTTCTTTAATCATAATTTTGGTGTTATTTTCAGATATAACACAGGAGTTTAATACCATGCAATTTATGAGCAGGCACTTTAAGACATTATTATAGTAGAAATAAATTTCAATTAACTGTGAAATAATAATTAACTATGATTAATGTCATTTGAAACTTATAAGAAAAAATGTTGTCCAAAATCAACAAAATTAATCTATTGAGCCATTTATCATCAGTATCTATTATCATTACATTCAAGATAAGAAGAATTTATATATATATATATATATATATATATAATGACTCATAATTCAGACATTCCACACACATGTTGAATTTTACCGACTTGTTACTGTAACTATGGGTATATTCTAACATGTCAATCTGCCAATCAGAATCACAGCAAAATTCAGTGGACTGTTTAACTAAAATTGTAACTTTAATTTTAAATTTTAATTCAAAACATTAGTCATGGTAGTAAAGTCGACTGTTCGGTTGTAGATTTTATAAAAGTAAATCATGATTACGTTAAAAGCAACGTAACTGTTAGTGTACAAGTAAATCAATCAAACTTATCGTTTGATTGTTGTTGTTGTTTCGTAATACTCATCAGAGAAAGGATACGAATAAGCTCCAGAAAACATGTTTTCTTCAATTTAAAAGACTATCCCCAGTTTTCCCGGCTTTAGTACATTTCCCTGTGCTAAAACACCTGAACCCCATCAACTTTATCCGCTCTTCTCTCACATTGTCAGTCCTGTTCGCGTCATTTGGAAACCGACTGTCGCCATATTGTTTTGACAACGACTTGCGCAAGCCTGTCATATTATGTCCCCTACGGCGCAAGATGGGGAAAAATGTACTAGCGAGTTATCTCCTCTTCTTCATTAACCATTTGTATAAAACGGTCCATTGATTCATTTCGGCGATGGACCTTATATGTAATGACAAGGCATTTTGAATATAGCTGTGAACGTCATGGATAGGCTGCTGAAGCTTGACCTGATTAATCGACCTATGAAGAAATTAAAACTCATGATTCTCTTGTTGCATTTGTCATTTCGGAATAATGTTTTGCTAAATAGTTCTTAATTGCTGCTATCTGCTCCGTCGATTTTTATTGGCGCGGAATGCACTTGATGTCCTATAGGATCCGTTTATCTACATGCGATACAAGTATTGCCTGCAGCGGTAAACATACCGCTAATGGGCTAAAACAAATGGCCTGTCATTACATTAAAGCCGATAATCGGAGGTGGCAGACGGTACCGGAGATACTCATAGGCGATACGTAGAACTAGAATGAGAATTTAACATGAGAAAAATCTTCATCGATTTTAAAGCAACGGGGCCTGTCCCAACATTTTGAAACAAAGTTTAAACCACGCGTATACGGCTGTCTTTGGTGGAATCTTAAAATCAACAAAATAACTAATATTGAAACTATCTTTATTCGAAAATGTCCCGCATTATCAGAGAATCAGCACTTGGCCTATATTGACTCCACGATATAGGCCTTTCACATTTTCCGGCCTTTCATCATATTAGCAATAACTTTTTAACATGTTCATTGAAAACCCATCAAGTTAGAACTTTAGTTGTTCTGGTGATCGAATCTTCATGATGTCGCCCTGCTCACTCCATTGCAATCAATCAAACATACGCACAGCACATTTAGAGTTGTCAACCAATTCCGTTTGACTTGATTTTACCAGATTTTATGTTTGTTCAAAAATTAAAACATGGTAAAATAAAAATTATTCATTGGGTACAAAGCTTGTACGGAAAAGGAGAAATCTTTACTAGCAGTTATTCGAATTTAAGAGAAAGAGGGCTGGCCATATTTTCTCACAAAGACGTAGTTTGAATCAGTTGTGGTGTATAACCTTGTTTGTAACGAACCACCATTTTAAGCCTTGTAAGGGGTGTGGCTAACACGTTTTATTCCGAGAGACGTCGATACACCAAAGTGTGTCTGAAATGCGATAGCAAATTGACACATTTCCAATTAAAATTTCTGGCAGAATTTTTTTTTTTTTTTTTCTTTTACCAGGCTTTTAAACTACTTTACCTTCAAATCTGGGGGTAGAATGTTACCGGAATACATCTCTAACTTTTACATTTCGATGAAAATATATATAATTCATGTGATTCTGTGAAAGCCCAACATACATAATATTTGGGTGCGTATGTGACTCAAAACATATTCTAACAAAACTGAGGTTGGTAAGTTCTCTGTTTTGATTTGTGAAGTAGGATTTTTTACCTTGAAGGGTTAGTTTACTTGATTTGGCTTTATCCCATAGCGGTAGTTTATTGTAATTATTATTTTGCTGTAACACACGTTCTGTATTTGTTGTGCACCACAGCAAATCAACATATGTACCCCTTTAGTGCCTGTAGTATCTCTCCTACGATATTTTTTATTTTATTTTACATAAGACGAAGAATAACAGTGAATTACCTTTAAAGTAGGGTCACACCAACGAACGGGGTTCAGTTGGTATAAATATAAAAAAAAAAAATACCCTAGGAGAGATACCACAGCACTAGTGCCCCTCAGCTCAGAAAGAAGAGAAGAATTGAAGAAATCCGTGTTAGGTCTAAAATAAGAAAATCTTTGTTTTATGATACAAATCTTAATAATAGTTACTATATAATTTAGATGATTAAGTGTTGTAATTTAAGTTAGTGGGTTATTTGATTGCATGGTTTGGATTGGCTAGGAAGAGCCAGGACTTGTCCATACCTGGGACATAGTATATGTACTTTAGTCTATACTATGTCCCAGTCCATACAGAGCTGTGCATACAATCCATAACATATAAATATTGACCATTACGGCATTCGTGATACATGTAGGGAGAAGGTATGCTTGATTATTTTATTAGTCACAAATGAATTAAACTTTAAACTAATAATAACACAAGGTGTTTCAATAATTAAATAAATACCCTAAAAGCTTGACAAATTCAACCCCCTTTACAACTTATAAAACTACAATTTATGCCAAGGGTAAGAGGTGTAGACATGCAATTTTGAACTTTTTATGAAGTTCAGACTTTACATTAGTAGAAAATGTAAGTATTAGTTTCAAATTCACACTTAAACATACAATAAATGTGTGTGCCCCTACAGGTTGAATTTGTTGAGGATTTAGGTTAATAATGAAGAAACAACAAATTATAACTCCCACACAGAGAAAGCACAGAATAGCCAAAAAAAAAGATATACAGTATTTTATTTTAATATTATGATACTATTCGCAATACATAGTTATAATAACAGTAATATTTACAATATGGCCAATAAAATTTAACAATTTTGTTACTGACTTTTGATACACTAAATATCATTTCTTATCATACATGTAAATAGAAAGGCAGAATTATTTTAGTCTCTCTTATGTTTGCCTGCATTCGTAGAACACTTTACAAGTACCAAAGGGGACAACTGTTATGCAAATACATGTAGTCTTATACATTTTATTTATATAAACTTTTAGCAAAGATTTGGTTAGAAGAAAAAAAACAAAACAATGAATTAAATAAAAAAAACAACTGTTTAATAATTTGGGTATTAAAAAAAAGAAAGATAAATATTATTCCAGAATAAGCCTAAAAATAAAGATAAAATGGATCAACATAAATTTGTGAATAAGACAAATATAGACAAATTGTCCTTGAAATCAGCATTTTGGTGCAGTTTTGCAAACACAGCTCACTAAGACAAACTGTACATTATTTACACTTTATAACTTGAATTTGTCAAAATTTCATATCAACAAATACCACTTCTCATAACACAAGTTTATAATAACTCAGAAAAATACAAGTTGGTGTAAATCCTGTGCTGTTACATTATGGTTTATTTCCAGAATATGTTATGGAAGTTGAAACTATTTATAGTAGTGGTGCTAAAAAGAAGAAATCAAACAAAACTTAATGTCTTCAATAGAATAACGTTTTACAAAATTTGAAGATCAACAGCACTTTTCTAAACCGAGTTATAAAGGGTTGTGTTTGTACCATATTACTAGCAATACACTACATTACATTCAGTGAACTATCATGATCAATATAGTCCATCGAAATGTTGGTAACAATCACAGTTCTTTTTATTCGGTAATAAATAGGTAATTCCCACAAAATTCTTCATGTTTTTTGTTTTTGGGACAGGAATTTAATGCAACTTTGTGTTGCTAGTGTATAGTGGACAACTGAAAAGAAATCTTAAGAAACCACCCTAAAATCATAACAGCCACTGGGAACTTCCCTAATATACTTTCATTGATTAATTTGAGTTCAACGCCATTCTAACTACAGGTGCTTTAGGTTGATATAAAGGGATCATTTTTAAAAATCAAAATGTTGTTGGTTTCATTCACGTAAGCTTTCAATTCTTTGAAGAACTAAACTGTAATATTATTTCTCGGCAACAAACCCTTACTTCAACATTTTTGTTTTTGTCTAAACAACACATTCTTAAAAGTAGTCAATTCCTTCCAGTTAAATTTGCTGGAAAATCGCAACCTAGCAATAGTCTATAATAAAATTGTATCAAGCTTTGTCATACTGCGTTATATATATCACAAAGAATTTTACCAGAGCCCCTCAACTAAATTCAGAATTTAATTTCACAGAAATATCTCTTATTTAACAAATAAAAGTTATAGAAACATGTACTTATTTAAAAGAAATAAAAAAAGGAGGCAATGTTTTAAGGAAAGCAATAACAAATTTAAGTTTTAAGCTAGTGCTGGCAGTCCGGCCTTCTCCCGGCATTTCTGGATTAAAGCACGCAACATAAACTGTCTTCTGGATAACTCTCGTACTTTCTAGAAAAGAAAAAAGAAGATATAATAATTAGATTATTTTGGTTGGTGATTTTCGGTTTTCCCAAAGTTACCTCACTTTGATAAAGGTGTCATCAGTATCAATAGTCGGCCATCTGGCTAAAAGCAGTAGGTTTTCAGATTATATTCCTGTTGTCATACACGACATGTACCTATCAATGGAGGAACATTATCTATCAAACAGTGAAAACACTTAAATGACTTCATATTTTGGGGTTTTGTTAGAGTTGCTGTCTTATGTTGACATACATGTACATTGCTGTCATATCAGTGAAATACCCCTGTGCAAGGCGTTAAACACCAATCAATCAATCACACCTCACACAATGTTTATAAACAGGACAGAGACTGCTGTCCAGGAAGAAACAAACCCAAGTCACACAATCATGAATTGTCGAGAAAACAGGACAGAGTACATGTATACTAGTTTTAAATAAACATCAATTTGTACAGTACTGTACATAATTTACTTTCAAATATGCTCATGCAATTTACTTACCTTAAGAAAGACATCCAGATCTATCACATTCCGTCTTAAACCTTCTCCAAGATAATATATGGCATCTTCTATAGCTTGCTCTTCAGAAAAAGCATTCAGTAGCCTGTAAAGGAAGGTCAATATGAAACAGAAAGAGATTCATAAACTCGCTAAGCTTAAAGTAACTACATGATACTGACTGGCAACTTGTGGCGGATTGGCCACACTCATGACTGGCATTTTGGCAAAGCTCTGAGAGCCATATATTCTCAAACCTTTTTTCAAGCATTTTCTCAGATAAGCAGCACGTTAATAAACAATGGGTTGACATGATAGGTGACGGATATCCGGGACAGTTTGAAGGTTCAATCCACTTCTGCTTACAAAGTTCATTTAAATGCAATTTCAGCACTTTGATAAAAAATCCATAAAACCCAGATATCAAAGAATTGGGTATGTGTTCAAATGAGTTTGTTTATAGATGAAGAGTTAAACACGTAGCTGTTTATGTGTTTGGTGTTTCAAGCCATACTGGATAAAACAACGGGTTACATTAAAGCAGTATCAAGGTGGAGGTAACCTACAGCAAAATGCAAGGCTACAGAGATTTTTAACTTTGAGTTTATAGGTTAAGAGGAACTGGATATTACTTGAATGTTGATGTTTATAGTTTAAGAATTCACAAGTAGATTTCAGAACTTTTTGGTGTTTTGAATGAAACTCAGAAATCAGTTTCATAAACACGACCTAGTGATCTCCGTAGCCACTAAAAAAAGAAAACATTCCTTAAATACATAACGCAAACAGCTATTAAAGGATTTAAATCAACTTTCATAAGATTATCTTAAATTTGTGTTTTATTAAACTGATTACTGACTGATTACAGTACATGCAGAGCTTTCCGGTTTATTTTACCGACTACGGCGGATTTCCACTCTCCATGTCGTAAGATCAACTCCAAAATAAGAGTTAATGAGCTGTGGGTCACGTGACCTGATGATGTCAGTATAAAGATAGATGATATTATTTAAGCTGGACAGGTATGACTTTCGCTTAATCAAAGCCTTTCATTTATGCACTTTGTCCTACTACGAATCCAATCCCCGGAAAACCTGCTTACCTCTTCGTCTTTAGAGCCATATATATTTGATCCAAAAAGGAAAGTTAATACAGAACACTCAGGAAAAGGCAATGTAAATCCTGAAACAGTGCTTCGAATGATAGTGACAGTAATCAACCTTCACCAGAACTTCAAGCTTTGAGGACAGATAATTCAACTTGGTACGGTTATGTATTTTATAAGAAAGTTTGAAAAGTGTAAATTTCGAACAGACCAACGAAAGTAATTTGCAAAAATTGGCATCGAAAATGGAGCCTCGCAATGGCATATATCCAGTCACAACTACCCAAGGCCAAAACGCCCTGACGCCATAACGGTCCCGCTTTTTCACTAAGAAAGGCACCAGTCTATTTTACTCAATATTTAATAATATGTTTACTGTATTATCACCAAATAGTGTGTTTTGTGATAGTTATTTTTTGTTATTGTGATGGCTGCCTTAAAAATGGAAGGTGCCGGAAAAGGAACATGCATGCATAACTGTAGCGTGTTTTATTTTATAATGGCCAAAGCATACGACTAATTCAGTGTAGTCTATTTTTTAACAAAGCATTATAGGCCATAAATAAAGGATTTTGTTGCTAGGAATCCTTTAACCTTCAAATCAAATTGAAGGGGTTTCCTTAGTTGAAGGTGTCAGTGGATTCACAAAAATGTGCACCAGAGCTACAATGCTTGTATTTAGATTTGTTTGTTTGTTTGATTGGGGTTTTACTCTGTATTTAAGGTCATTTCACTCATATGGTGGCGTGCCAGTCCAATTGGTAAAGGAAAACAAAGCTGACAACATAGAAGACATCACAGTCCACAGGGCACAGGAGGCTGTCACCCACCCGCTCATTTACTCAGAGAGCACAATGGAATAGGAGGCTCCCACCAACCACCAGCTTATATCTTTAGAACCTGACATGATAACAGCAAAAGAGAAAATAAAATGCGACGACACAATGTTTAGGCTGGCAGCGAGCAGTTACTAAATACATACTGTTTATAAAGAGGTGCAGTAGTGACAACCGCATCATCTATCTCAACTGTATCATTACTTTCCATTTTCAACAAACTCTCTTTGATTTCTTGATCTTTCTGAGACAATAGGCTTATATTACGATCAACCTCTTCCTGAAGAAATACAAAACAAAAAACAACAGCATCAAAAAATAAATCAAGGTATTGTCATAAAAAACATCCCTAATAAGACTCATTATCCCTTGTTCTTTTTTATGTTTTTTGTTTGTTGTAAAACCTATGAAGAAATGTCATGGTTTCTGTAGACACCGAAACTTCTCTCAGGTGATTACAGCAGTGATAGTTCCAGTCGTTTGTTTGGTTGGGTTTTAAGTATCTAAATCCTCAACAAATTTGACCCCTAAGGGCACAAACTTAAAGTAATTCATTGAATGTTTAAGTGTGAATTTGGAACTAAAACTGACATTTTCGGGTAATTTGAAGTCTGAACTTCATAAAGATTTCAGAATTGCATGTCTACACATCTTACCGTTGACATAAAATGTAGAATTATAAGCTGTAAAGGGGGTCGAATTTATCGAGCATTTAGGGAAGTACCGTTGACATAAAATGTAGAATTATAAGTTGTAAAGGGGGTCGAATTTATCAAGCATTTACGGAAGTACTATTGACATAAAATGTAGAATAATAAGTTGTAAAGGGGGTCGAATTGATCAAGCATTTAGGGAAGTACTATTGACATAAAATGTAGAATTATAAGTTGTAAAGGGGGTCGAATTTATCAAGCATTTAGGGAAGTACTTAAGGTTATTTCTCTCATATGGCAGCATGTCAGACAATCGGTGGAGGAAACCACCAAGAAAACAACCCTGGCAACACAGAAGACAGCGAAAAACATTTTAGGAACAAGTAACAGGGCACCTGAACTAATCATCTTCCGCATGCCCCTAAGACAAGGGGCCGGAGACTCCTGCCCAACCACCCGCTAATTCCTAATGGAGATAGATATATAAGCAGGTATATTTTTTTAATTTACCGTTTTGTTTTTCCCCATCGCTAATACTGTCGCCATCATTTCATAACCGCAATAGTCTTTAGTATGGTGGAAAACACTAATCAAATCTCTTGATATGTATATAGTCAACAATCGGGGAAAAGATTTGTTTGATTGGGGTGAGACACCATATCTAAGGTCATTTCACTCATGTGATGACATGCAAACCCAGTGGACGAAAGAAAACACACTAAACTATACTAAACATCACAGACATGACAGAAGGCATCACATGACGAAGAACACATCAAATCAGCTTGTTGATGCCTCTTAGCTCAGAGAGCACCAGGGCACAGGAAGCTCCCACCCAACCACCCACCCCAAAGCTCAGAGAGCACTAGGGCACAGGAAGCTCCCACCCAACCACCCACCCCAAAGTTCAGAGAGCACTAGGGCACAGGAAGCTCCCACCCAACCACCCACCCCAAAGCTCAGAGAGCACTAGGGCACAGGAAGCTCCCACCCAACCACCCACCCCCA
>JAVFBZ010021071.1:0-11525 GCA_032466195.1 Katharina tunicata
TCAATAAAAGACAATTTGTACCTACCCTGAGTGGAGATATAAGCATTTTTCTGTTTGTAACCATCTACAAAGTTAGCGTTGATGTAATCTGTTGTAGAATCATCATCTATCAAGGGTAAATTGACTCGAGAGTGATCAAAACACAACACATCTGTATAACGATTCTTTGCTAGGTTATGCTTTGCTCTGTAAACATAAAAGGTGAATTCATTGGTTTCAGTTTCAATTTCAATGTTATGAATGATAAGGGTTGTGATTTAAATTAAAATTGTTTTTTTCTTCCCTCAAATGCATGCTTCACAGATACCCCATATCATTCAAACCTGGTCTCTTTTTCAAAGCATTGCTATCTAACAAACTACTATTTGTTTGCTTATTTAATCAGGTTTTTATACAGTTTTTTTTTAGCTTTTTTACCCACATAACATACCAGCACAATGGGTGGAGAAAGACACCAAAGATGGCACTGACAACAAACACCAATGCAAAACAAGACGTAATAACGTACATTTATCAGCTTGCTGATGACCCTAACCTCATGGAGCACAAGCGGGCAGAAAGCTCCCGCTAACATTGAGCAAGACTGATGGAAAAATCAACTTTTGTTAATAGCATTACCCGCAGACAAAATGACCAGTCATGTACCTTGATGTGTTAAAAGTCCCGTTTGGAGCCTCCATTTTAATTTTTGCATATTCTTGGAAGAGTCCATTTTTCCCTAGAGTTTTAACATGTTCAACAAGCTGGACTAGAGTCATACCCCCTGAGTCTGGTAAGTGGAGTGACTCCTCGAATATACTTGTTGGGGGGCGTTTTTTCCTTGGAAGTGGGGGTGGGGGCGTTTCCCCGGGGTAAGAGTCTGTGTGTGAACTATCAGAGGATCGTTTCCGACTTGAATCCGACAAACTAGATCGCTTGAAATTTGAATTTTGAGAGTCCTCTTTTTCTACATTGACCTCTTTTTCTTTGTCGTTATCCACAAACAAAACTTCGTTAAATTCCTTCTCTCGTTCCTCGTGATTGTGCTTTTCGCTGATCGTTTCTCTCGATCCTTCAGATTCAAAATCACTGAAAACTACGTTATTATCTGTATCACTTGAGACGCTGGATATACTGGCTTGCCGAAAACTGTCTCCATTTACTCCCCGACTAATAAAATAACTGTCCATATCGGGATTTCTGTTGGCTGCCACGAGGGCACACAATTGAAGCCATGTTTTGTTGTCGAGTTTTAAGGAACCCCCCAAATGCTCTGGAATACTATCTGTGGGGATGTGGTTAGACAACTGAGACTTCTTCACTGTAAAAACCTACAAAGGTAGAAAAAAGAAAGGAGTTATTTAATGTAGAATTTGTAGCCATAGTTTTGATTCAGTTTTTTTTAAGAACATCCATCCAATCCTACTTTACGGTTCAGCCAGAGCTTTAAGGCTCAACAAATAGGTGTCAACCATATCAATGAACAGAACTTAAGAAATATACATTTTGCAATAACATATCAGCAATTTCTTTTTAATTCAAATTTTTGTGCATTTTACATATTACATCTTGTAGGTAAAACTTTGTACAAAATTTTATTATATACAGCTCATATGTTAGCTATTAAGATCTCCTATTGAGCCACCCGCATCAAAAAAGAAGTTCAACAATAAATTAGCTTACCATTACACAGATTGTACAAAATACATGTATCTGCTTACTTGACCACAAGAAGCAAAAAAAAAAAAAAAAAAAAAAAAAAAAAAAAAAAAAATCCAAAATATTATTGAACATCTTAAAAGTAAAACAAAATGTCAAAAAAAAAAAAGATTTCAAAAATATAATTTAACATCTTACTTACCCTGTCTCTTAACTTTTCTCTAACAAAAAGCCTGAGAATCTCAAAAGGTGCTTTAAACCAGAGAGGAGCTGTCACTATGAGCACTTTCTTCAGTCTGGCTGGATAGCCTCCCTAAAACAACAATCAAAACATTGGTCATTTATACAGGACAAATATTTCACAAAATTTTTTGAATATCAGATTAGCAGCATTTAATAACATGTTGCAACTCAAATTTGTTAATTGATAAAAACTTAGAGTTTACACAAGAATTTCCCCATCAGAAAGTCTGCTTGTCAAAAATAACAGCTTCCAAAGCATAAGTGCAATAATAGTTATGTATTTCTTCTTTAACAATACCGTCTTCTGATCTTCAACATAATTAGTCGCTATCCCTGTGCCAGTGTGATTTCTCATTATAAAAATATATTAATCATATATAGTTTAATGTAATATGTAATAATGACTTCCTCGATCCAAGTTTCTCTAACACTTATTTACCTATACTACACCACGTAGTTGTTGTTGTTGTTGATAATACAGATGTAGCAGCAAAATGGTTGCTAAATGAATAATAACACAATGAATGTAACAATGTTCTCTTGAGGCTAGTTTGCAGTAAGCCATGAAGTTTTAGTGAACTCGAAAATAACTTTAGTCAACACTGAACATAAAACAAAACGTATGATGACTTTCCACCCAAGGATAAAGAGGTTAACATCAGAATCGAGACAACATTTATGAATTGAACAGACTTACAGTTATCTAAACACCATGGATATCAATAACTTATACATCTATGTCTGTCCACGGAGAACTTAAGAAGTCTGGACTTACACAAATGTATTAATCATGGCTTACGCTCTCAGCAGGAAAACGCAGCGTGTAAAACTGCTTAGTGATAGTACGTTGGGAAGAGATCACAAAAACACATTTCAGACTGACTGACTACTTGACATGCTCTTAATAGTTAATACAATACACTTCCTCGTGTGAGGACTACAGTCAGCAAATGACTTTTAAGTTTGGATTGGCGTTTGTTTCAGGAATATAACAACTTTGCATTAAAGTTAATTTGGCGTGTTGTTTAACGTCACACTATATGGCGACTTTGTGTTGCCAATGTGCAGTAGGAAACCTGGTAAAAACCACCGCAAAACTTCCCATATATACCTACGGCCCACAGGGATTCTAACCCATACCAGGTACAGTGAAGGGGACTCAGCAGTCCAACGCTCAACCAACTGAAATACAGTGTGGGCCGAGTTGATTTTTCCAAAAACCTTGAAAACCTTTGACAACTATGTGGATGAGAATCCAACTGATTTTCTAGCCAAATACATGTATGGTGTTCAAATACTAACTTTATTAGGGTTTTGGTTCTTTAAGCTCATATTGTTAATTAAAGCACTCTTTAAGATTGAATGAATTCAAAATAATAATATTATTAAATTAATAATAAAAAACATTAACATATGATACATTTATCTATCAGCACACACACGCTTAATTACACCATAGTTCATATACAGTGTAAACACACACGCCACCATAATTAGTTTACCCTAAATCACCAACAAACTAGACCTACAGGGCACAAGTTTTGAGTAATTAAATTCATAAATGTGAGTACTGAAATTTATATTTTTTGGTACTTTCAAGTCACTTCTTAGCCTTTGTAAAACATGCAAAACCTAAGTGGTTAAGGGTCTAATTTGTTGAGGATTTAGGGTAACAAACAGACACTGTTACTACCTTATGCCTTGTTCTATATTTATGTTACATTAAAGATGTGAATGAGTGCGGTGTTAACAAAGAGACCATGTGACAAATCATGTGACCTAAATTAAAGTGAATCCTGACCTACCCAGCTGCGAGAAAATCTGAAATAACGAGCAGCTTAATGACATTCATTTACTACATCCTTAATGACAGACAGGATATCATCATTAAAGCTATACTGTAAATTTCTTAATTATAAATACCACTTCATATTTTATTATAATGATTTTTTGTTTGAAGGATGGTCTTCCCTGTCCACATTACTCTAGAAAAAGCTCTTAATTTACACCAAGATTTTATTTTTGTTAATGAAGCTAGTATGCATCTTTAATGTTGGTTTGATTTACAGAAAGGAAAAAACATGTCTGTGCAAGAAATTTGCATAATTATTACCGGTAATATTATAATTCATGGTTATTTTATATTATCTAACAAGGACTTTAAAATAAAGCTTCAAATTTAAGGAAAAGTTTAATTGACTAAATAACTGTGTCTCAGTTATTTATGGAAAATATAGAAATCTCACAGCAGAGAACAGTTAAGATTTTTGAAAATTATTTTTAATGAAAGTCCATCAATCCAACTTTTTTAATTTAACCATACAAGCTACATTTCACTGAAACGATTGATTGACTGGGGTTTTACACTGACTTCACTTAAAGGTACTTTACCGCAGAATTTCGGCCAAAAATCGACTGAAATGAATTTGGGCCATACAAGAAAAATATAGAAAACCCGGTTTAATTTGTTTCAGTCGATTTTTGGCCGAAATTCTGCGGTATAGTACCTTTAAAGGAAAGGTTCATTAATTTGAATTTTGATCATTTGCATGCCCCTAGTTATTTTATTATGGCATAATTCATAGATTTTCTGTACTTCCTGGTATCAAGTCAGTTTGGTCTGTAAATAAAGTTATTATTATTATTATTACATTGTAGAACCAACAGAAAACACTGGACATTTCCTGACACAACAAACAAGTCGGCTTCCTGATGCCCCTGAGCTCAGAACAGGAAGCTCCCAGCCAACCATCTGTCACCTTCTAACAATAACATATATATATACTGGAACTGTTTCATTCTGTAAAGCACTGGTTATAATATGGTCATAAGGTTGCAAAGAAAAAACAAAACAAAAGAAAAAATCTTACCTTTAACATTGTAAGTATTTTGATGCTGAGCTCATAGTCAAAATTGCTATATTTGGAATCTGACATATCATAGATAAAAACAAGGCCGTTACGTTGTGTTTCTATGCTGCAACAGAGAAATACAGCGTATTTACAGATCGTTTTATGACAGAAAACAAGGATGATTTCACACAATTGTTATTTGATTGGTTGATTGATTGAGGTTTAAAGCCCTACTTACGGTTATTTCACTCGATTGACAGCTTGCCAGGTCAATAAGTGAAGGAAACCACCTTAAGCAACGCCGGCAACATCGAAGACGCCACAACAAAATCAAATTCCTGATGCCCCTTTATAGCTCAGAAATTGTTAATTTTAAATTCAAAGGTGAATTTTTATGATTTGTTTAATCAGACTTTGTGTGTATTTCAGTCAAATGACGACATGACAGCCTAATTAATGAATGATGGAAATCATCCTCCACATCTCTGCCAAGAACAACACAGGAAGGTCCTTCCAGCAACCAGTTAAGGTACATGTACTTTGGTTAAAATTAACAAATCAAGTGAATAATTAATATTATAATTTCATTCGCTTGATTGTTTCATTGGGGTTTAACACCCAACACTACTTTAGGTTATTTCACCCATACGACCGCAAACCAGCCTAATCAGTGAAGGAAACCAACGTTGATTTCACTGTTTCAAAGAGTTAGTTTGTTTGATTGAGGTTTTACGCCATACTCAAGGTTATTTCACTTATATGACAGCATATCAGCCAAATGGGTGAAGGAAACCATGATAAACGACGCTGGCAACATGCAAGACAGAACAACATTTACAGAACTATAACAAAACAGAACACCACAACAAATCAGCATCCTGTGCCCCTTACATGTAGCTCAGAGAGCACCATGGCACAGGAGGCTCCCATCCAACCACCCTCTGTTTTAAACAGACAGAACAGTTCAATTACAGCACACAGAACAGGACACTACAACCAATTGGTTCCCTGATATTCCTCAGCTCTGTGAGCATCAGGGTATATGAATCTCTCCCCCAATGTTACCTTTCTAAAGCTGCGTCTAGCTGATACACAAGACCCTTGAGGACAAGCTGATGTGTGGAGACAGGTGGGAAGTGACGGCGAGCTGTGAACAATGCTATGGCTGCCCCATTAGCATCGCGACTCGACTGAAAACATACAGTTTACAGCATTAATACAATAATCAGTCTACTATATATGTTTTGTCAAGAGTAATCACACTGGCACAGGGATATCGACTAATTAAAGTTGAAAAATTATCATATTCTAGGTCAATTCTCAGATATAAGTTTCTATGTGTGGAAAACAACTTAGTTAGTATATCTGATTTGTGTAAATACTATAGCATCTTTTTGTAACACAATGAATTTCCTTTTGTTGATTAAGGTTTACATCGTACTTAAAGTAAGTTTAATATCACGGCATGCAAGTTGTAGGGGTGAAGAAAACCACCCTAAACCAAACTGGTAACACCACTGTACATTTACAAGTCAAAAACACAGAACACCACTACAAATTGGCTTACTGATTCCCTTAAGCTCTTAGAGAGCACCAGGGCACAGGAGTCCCCGACCCAAAAACCTGCCAAGATTATGTTCATGCAAGGCCAGCATACTTTATTCTCAATGGTATTTTAATAATAAAAATGACAATTTTTCAATGGATAAGTTTACCCACAAAAGCTCTGATGAAACCTTGTACAAATCTCGAGAGATATTCCAACCCCAAAAACAGGTACAGTACTGTACGCACAGATTTCCCATATTGCTACATGTACTTACAAGGACTGTGAGTTTTCCGGTTTCTAACTCCTTTCCAAGATGAGCATCTGAGGCATCAATCAAAACAAAACCTTCTCTTTCTCGTATACTCTGTAATAAAATAAATATAACTCTAACTTTAACCTTCATCATACATACAACAACTGAGTAGTGAGAGGCCTTTACTGATGAATGCTCCTACATGCACGTCACTTAGATTTGTTAGTTTGTTTAAGGGTTATACGCCATACTTCAAGCTGTTTCACTCATATGACAGCGTGCCAGCCCAATAAGTGGGGGAAACCTCCCTAAACTACACTGGGATCAAAAGTGACAATGACAGGACGACCAACAAATCGGCTTCCTGATGCCCTCTAGCTCTAAGAGCACCACGGCACAGAAAGCTCCCACCCACTATGTACCTTTGACTTGTGGGTATTTATCAACTTTTGCGAAAGCATCATGGTTGAAAAGAAATGGAAATTTGACAAGTTATAAGGTCTCAGAAGATCTATAAAACTTTTAAAAAATCATCTGACCAAATTGTTTAATTTAGATTAGACTTGGATTACACAGTGGAGCCTCTCCAGCCTGCATCCTTTAGACCCCGGGTCCAAATGCACATATCCAGGTAACTATGAAGTAATCTAAAGGCTATACAATCGATGTCACTCAAGTGCTTTCTCATTGGGATTTTACGCCGTACTTAAAGTGCTTTCAGTTTCACATATACATGTACATGTATGATGGCATTTCGACCTCAATGGGTGAAGGAACCACCCTAAACGACACTTACAACACAGAAGACATCACAGCATATTAACAGTCCTGACTAAAAACAGGTCACCACAACAAACCCGCTTCCTGATGTGCATGTCCATCATTGCTTGTATCTTAGCTCACAGAGCCCCAAGGATCATAGAGCTTCAATACAACCACCCACTTCAGCAATTTGGAACAGTAACAGGATCAAAATTTCCACACAATCATTTACATGTATGTAAAACAAAAAACGGTCTACGTAACTTGCCCTAATAACTACAATGATAATAATTGATTCCATATTCCGGTGAAAATATCTCCCAGTATTTACTCAGCCTCGTATTATTTAAGTCTGCCATTCTGATGCTGTTAACTAGGATAATTCTGCAGGCTTATATGTATTTATAAATCTCCAGCAACATTTTTGCTCATTACCATAAATGAAAATCACGTATTGTATGAGTATATTAATAGACATCTGTGATTTACCTTTTTGAATAGATTTTGTAATTAGTGTGCAACGCATATTAACATTCATGTTCATGTTTGACGTTTCTTGTAATATTAGCTCTCACAATATTATTCTCATTTGAGCCGAAAAATGGGGTATTGATAAATGATAATAATAGAGTTGATATTTATAGCCATGTAAGAGTCTGTAATATCAGGTTTCCTATCAAATAATAACAGTTATTAATGCATCCAGATAGCTACATTTACCATGTTTACCTGAATGTTAATTGGTTCTCCAGGTAAATAAATTATATATTAAACGAGTGACAGCAAGTAGATTCTATGAATTCATGTATCAAACTCTCCCAAAGACATGCAAAACAGTTTCTCCAAAACAGACATGAAGGTCATAAAAACGTTTGTTGGAAATTCAGGTCTGATTTTTCTTTCCATATACATGTATGTACATTGTATTGTTTTCTATTGTTTTGTTCACTCCTTTGACAGGTTTTCCAGCCTAATGATTAGATTTGTTTTGTTTGGGGTTTTACTCATATGACAGCGTGTCAATCGGTCGAGGAAACAACCTAAAAC
The DNA here is from genome assembly GCA_032466195.1 of Katharina tunicata. Classification (NCBI taxonomy): domain Eukaryota; kingdom Metazoa; phylum Mollusca; class Polyplacophora; order Chitonida; family Mopaliidae; genus Katharina; species Katharina tunicata. The sequence continues at coordinate 8,345 of JAVFBZ010021071.1, forward strand.
AATGCTGGCAACACAGAAGACGAGTACAATACATTTACAGGACAAAAAACAGGACATCAAAATCAGTTCCTGGTGTCCCTTACATGAAGCTCAGAGAGCACCAGGGCACAGGAGTCTCCCAACCAACCACCTGCCCAATGACAAACTGACAACACTACAGACAACACAGGCCACAAAATAGGAGACCTGTCCCAAAGCCTGAAGGGTTGTTACATTTATTATAATGATGGATTTCTTTTACATTCTGCTGATTGTGTGACTATATTAACTAAGCACCTACAACAAATTTGCTCCAGTGATATTATAAAGTTGTTATTTCTGCTTGTTAATTTCCATCCAGGGTGCACTTATTGAACGTAAACAATGATCTTTAATTAATATATTTGATAATTATAGCATAAAGTACATAGGATGCATAAACATGTAATATATATTTCCTGATATATAAGTTGTTCAACAGATCTCTGTTTTCCATCATATAATAGTCACATATATTTTATATTACAGACATGTTTGTATTAATACATGTAGCTTATATTAATTGTATTGGTAGCCTGGTCCTTAATATTGCATATGCACATGAAGATATGCACATGAAGATATGCACATGAAGATATGCACATGAAGATATGCACATGAAGATGTGCAGCAAAAATCAGATTTCTTGGCTAATGTACATGTATTTCATGGATGTTGACTTTTGTAATTAGTCATAACTAGACATGCATGATGAGGTTATTCAGAAAGTGTGATATGACCGGCACAGTCATAGGCATAGTATCTAGGCCATATGATAGACTAGCTTTATGCTAAATATGTATGACTAGTATAAATAAAGTTATTATTATTATTTGTTTCTTGGATTTCCTATTGTGTGTGATACATGTACTTTAAATGAATGTACTATCTAAACAGAAATTGAAACTAAATACATAGCCAGAAATCGAGTATATTCCGGGTTACTTTAAGCATACTAAATGTATTAACAATTCGTTTTAATTAGGGCTCATTTGACTCATAATTAGCTTCCTGGCATGTTCAGTTTTTTTTTATCTAGGATAGTTTCTAATTTTACTTTTTTTTACAAAAATTTTCAGCCCAAATTCATGTCTACAAACTGTTTTTTTCTTCCCTTCATAAAATCTGTGTCCAAGTCAAGCCAAATTAATAAGAAGTTATAAACCTTAGATTTTCTGTGGTGGCTCAGTTTTTTTTTTTAACCTACAAGTGATGTTACGGTCTGATCAGTGATGTACATGCAGTGTTCTGTATTGTTAAAAGTCTACTGCGTCATCCATACAAAACAGAAGAAAAAAATGTGTAATTTAAGGATTTTGCTCCTACTGCTTTTAACTTGTCCAATTAAATGATTTCCAAGTGTATGCTGCACAATAGAACTTTCACAGAGATATTTAAAAATGCTCATGTCACCTCGTGCTTTGGTAACGTTTAAAAGTTAATTTAATTTGTCAACGAAAGTAGCAAGATGGCCGCCAAAATAAAAAATCTCCGCCAATAACCCGAATTTTGCTTTGAAATTATTGTGACAAAGCGTGTTTTGGACACATACACGTGTAGTTACTTCAAATATAATATTTTGATAAGAACTACACGAAGAATTGAAGAAAAAGTAGCATTGAAAAGAGACGACTAGTTCATGTTATATGTCTGCATCGCCCTGTAGGATGCGGGCAGTACAATGAAATTGCTTTGCACAGTTCTGTACCTAGATTTGGTGAATTTGGGGCAAGAAACCTGGACAATTTTCTAGAAACTACCCTGTCATGGGCTTATTTTCTTAGTATTCTGACATTTTAATACAGGAGTTGGTATACTCAGACTTCCATAAATTATAATCACTAGTCAGTATTATACTCAGTTTTTGAATTTTTTTGGAGCCTTGCATTTAGACAGACAGAAATCAAGCCAATCTATGACAGTCTAGCATGTTAGAGAATTCCACAAATCAAATATAAAACCACAGCCCACAAAACAGAGCTTTATTTGCATGAATAATTGAAAGTAGCTAATCAAGTTAAATGTCAGATTGTCACAATGGGATAGTATTGTTGACATAAGGCAACATGAAATCAATAGTCGGAGGCAGATCAATCAAAATGTGAGGTCTACATGCACTACAGTTCACTCCTACTAGAACAATATCAATATAAATATATTAAAAATATTATTTGTTTATATTTATTACCATGTTATTAAATAGTGATTGCAATTTGTTATTAATGTTTATATCTATGTATTTGTTAAATGTTATGAGGACCACATGGAAGAGCAAAAAATGTTTTATTTGAATGTGTATATTTCCTCAGTAAATAAAGTTATTATTATTATTATATTATTATTATTATATTATTATTATAATCCTAATTTATATCAATTTCACAATGTTACAGTTTAAGTATTCATGATTTACGTGACGAGGGTTTTACAAAGCAGTCAGCACTCCTTAATTTAAAAATGTTAAATTAGCCATCCAAAAAAAGAAGAAAAAAAAAAAAATCAATTAAAATTGTCTACATAAACACAATATTGGATGTCGGTTGAATGGGGGTAAATGGTTGCATTTATTTCTTTGGGTGGCAGTAAATTTTTTTTTTTGCTTTTTTAAAATCCCTTTAGTTTTTGTTACTTAAAAAAATACAAAACACAAACTTACTTGGTGCATTCTAAATAAATCTACAGCTCGTTTGACATCAAACTTCCTGGCCATGAGAAACTTGACAGCAGTTTTCCATTCCACAGCCTTGTTCACCTGGCCTTGTGGGTTGAGGCGCCGTATAAACTCCTCCACCAACTACAACACAAGAAAATCATTATGACAAGACATTTCTTAGTAAAGATAGTTTAAGATACATAAAGTAATAATGGCATCCTGGGAATCCAACAGTAAGCGGACATGAAACTAGTTGTTTCAGCAGACTGAGTTACATGTAAGAATACCACCCTTGACCTTACCGTACAATTGTAAGTTATGGCAGCCAACAAGATAACCTATTCCGCCAACCAGCCACTCTTTTTAAAAACGCAAAGATAGAATATTGTAAGATGTGAGCAGAATTTAATTTTACATCATGGAACCCTACAGGCATATTCACTAAAGTTTCAATTTATTAATTTTAACCTTTTACTCTTTAGGCTAAATGCAGGTGTACATGTGTCAGGG
>JAVFBZ010021082.1:0-11524 GCA_032466195.1 Katharina tunicata
ACAACTTAAATAAATCGAAATTTCTCTGTTAAAAAGAAATATGACTGCAATAGATCGGAATCCTATATAGCTGTAGTGACAGCTCTAGTTTATGTTTCTTATTGTATTGTGGTGATTAAATAAATATTATTATGATTAATCTGTTTTATCCAGGACTACTGAGTTGCGTGTATTAAATATGTAATGTCAACCGGTCCAAAGCATGAGACTTTGGGTATAACTATTGAACTAGTTTATACTTAACAATAACTCCATTGCAGTTGTCAGTAATACAAATTACACAAATAATATGTTGTTGTTTGGCTGTTAAACTTGTAATTGATATAAGATTTGCCACTTTGTATCTTGATTACTGTACATGCATTTCATTTTGTTTAGATTATATGGAGGATATGTAGTTTCACATATGCATAATGGTTTCGTGGAAATATAGCACTAGTACTTGTCGCCGGTAAAATATTGTGTTTGAGTTCATGTATACAGAGTAATGAGATCTATAGGGTATAGATAGATTCGATGCAATACACATATGCATACATTTCAGGGATATCAATGCACATATGACAATCTTAGGTTTTGTATTTTGATATAACTGTCTTGGATTGCGGTTTTTATTGTGAACATGTTGCGCAATTATGTATAATGTTATAATATTTTTCTGTAGTAATGATGGTTAGATCCATGATCTCCTCATTAACTCAAGGTCTTGGTTGACATCTAGTACTTAGTAATAAATGCATGGGTTCACATATCAAATAGGCTCTACTACAGGAATTATACTGTTTGATATGAAGGTAAAGATATATTAATGATTGCCTTTTGTGTGATTTCAGATACCAAGTTCAGGCTTGTGTCACATACTCGTCTGGTCACTTTTTCACTTTTACTTTCACTTTTGCACTTTGTCGCTGTATTCGTCATTGTATAACCTGTGTTGGTATTGATTCCTTAGTACCATTGACAAGTAAGGCAATAAAGCGTATGTAACCTGATTCTCCGACTTCAGTTGTGAGTTTATCATACGTTTTGTTATAAACCCCGACCCGTAACATTGACAACTGATTTACTAGAGCAATAATACTGCGCCATTAGCCGGGTTCACACGGTGCGACTCGTATTATCAACTCGTCGAATCTACAAAAGTAACATGTGTAGTTTCGAATGCGATGCGTTTCTCACAAGAACTTAACAAATAACTTAACTTGGTTGCTATGGTTTAACTTCCTGTAATCGATTTGTTTTATGTGCCATAACATTTCTAGGGAAATGTAAAACCGGATAAACAACTGATGTTCGATGAAGAGGACCGCCTTCGGCCTTGATGACGTTTGACAAAATTTGAACGAAGGGAGGTAACTCCATTTAACTCAAATGCCACAATTTGATTGCCTGAAAGCTTTCGACTCAACGTCCTTTTTCAGTCAACTCGCTTTGGTGTAGTTGAATACAACTAAAGTCGCATCGATTTGATCTGTTCACACGGTTCGACTCAATCGAATTCGACGAGTTCATATGTCGCACGGTGCGAACGCGGCTTTATCGTAGGTTAATTATAAGCAAATAATAGAATACCAACTCTTTTTCCCTCGGCAAGGTTTAACTGCTTAGATGGGGGAGCGGGAATATGGCGAGTCAAGAAAAGAAAGGATGTCAAGCTTTCTCACGCTGAGATTCTGTCTGGTACTGATAAAGTTTCAAATATCCGGATTAAATAGATTAAGGAGAAAATGGGCAATAGGTGGTGGTAAAATACACATTAACCCGGCGGGGTCATCGGGAAGGTCCGTATTTCCTAAAAGTGGCTCTGATCTGAAAATAATTCAGTGGTAATTAGTTCCCTTAGAAATCTCCTGTGGACTGATTTTATAGGTAGAAGAAATAATTTGAATAATTTTTTTACAGGAAAGAGTGTGCCGGTTTATGTTTTTTTCTCGCCGAATGGTATAGCGAAAACGCAACTTATCAAAATGTTAAAACATGACAAGGAGATTGCGTTTAAGGGTCTTTGTCACATCTGCACGTAACCTTTCGTCGAAGCAGTACTTCTCCAAAGACAACTCATTCTAATTAAAGTCTATCTATTTCTACCTCTATTTAAAATGTGGGAAAAAGTGATCTACTTTGTAAAATAGTAGTATTCAGGGTACGTTAAGACTGACGCTACTATTAACGTACACGACAAAGAAACGAGAACCTACTCGAACTAACACATTGGTAATAGATTAATGTAAACTGATTGATTGATTCGCTGGTGATTTAATGTAAGTATCGGTATTTCAGCTATTCGGTGGAGTGCGCATTTCGACAATTATAGTTATTTTCAATTTTAAGATTTATCTCTCTGTACATCAACAAGAGAATCAAAATTAATATTAAGGACATTCATAGTTAAATTAAACAAGAATAGGCAACGATGTTTCAGATTAAAAATCGCAGATATTTGAAGCTGTGCAAGTCGTAAAAAAAAGCTGGTATGTAAAGGGGGTAATCTATAAACAATACCACGTTACAAATACAAATATTAAAATAACAATTAAGATTTAAGCACACATTATGTTTTATCGATACACCCGATCCTTGTCACGTTACTGGTGTCAACCTCGTAATAAATGTTATTTCAATAAAATGACTAAGTGCCAGCCAAATGAGGGCGATTCCACATGTGTGTATTGTCCTACAGACCGTGGAAGTGCACTTACTGAACGCCAAACCAGGTTTCTGCGGCATGTACGCGATATAAATCACGCACAGTGCATCACGTCAACCATAAAGTTAAGACTCAAAACTAATACATATGAATTGATTATAGTTGTTTGCGATCAAGTGTGTTTGTTTATTTATGTAATTTAAACGAAGCTTTGGATTTCCGTTGTAATATTTGTTTAGACTTGTAATTGAAAATCCAATTTCCTCACAAGGAATTCCCGTCTGGCATTAATAAAGTTTGATGGGAATAATAAAATAACTTTTACTCTGGCATTGTGATTCCCAAAGGTTTGACATCGTCTACAAGTGGCTACATCTGACCATTTGGTTGCAGTGGTTATTCATCCTGGAAGCAAACAGCTGGGTACGCCTGATGCACTCAGACCCACTTTGTTTAAGGGTTTATTCCTCTTTAACGAGCAAAGAAGCTGCATGCTTCAATATGTAGACACTGCTCATAGTCTTATACATACATTTATAGCTGGAGTCAGCACCTTACATGTGCATTAAAATATATTTTAAAATATACTTTGTTCAACAGTCACAGATAAAGCACGTTTCAGTAGGAACGTGAATAATTTAAAAACGGAGAGTGAGAAAATAGTAAGCGGCTTTCTCTCCTGCGAGATTTTATGTAGCATCAATATTGGGGTTTATTTCCAAGTCTGCATGCACTTAAAATAGGTAGTCCTTCTGTACTTCTATGCTTCTATAAAGCCGGCCGGCGACGAGTATCTGTAAACATACTCTAACTAATTAAACATCAATGAATCTTATCAAAGAACCCACCTGAAACATCGAGTGTATGCTTCATGTTAATTACGCTCACACCACATCAAAAATTGATCAAATTGAATTACTGATATTGTGTTTTAGTGAGTGTTATTAATATACCTGTTCATTGAATAAGCCTTTGCATGTTGAAAATTTGCTCTACATATAACAACGGGTCGTTATGATGTAGAACTCACAATTATATAAGTTGTATGCAACAAATAACCATTGCACATAATCAAGCAAAGAAATAAATCCGAAAACAGATAGGGAATTCATGATTTACTCAATGTTTCGGTTTATTGAATAAATCCTCACCTGGAGTAAATGAACAAGAAGCAGTAAGGTATACATGCAGGAATAGAACAACATGACAGTAAGGATGAAAAACATAGTCTGAGACCACATTGGGAATCTACAAACATTACAGGTAGGATAAAATTAATATTTGGACATTTATTTACCTGACTCGCGATTTCCAGCGGGTTTTAAGCGATGCCGAACGGTTCGTGAAGAGTCCGGCCTGCGCAAATTCCAGTACGGTTTTATTGGAGAAGTGTCTCACAATGTGTAGAAGGGGTGCGTCTTTGTGTTGGTATGTCGCTTTTGATCTGTTAGATCGCCCTGTGAAGTCCCTGGTTACTTGATGTTTTTGTCAGTCTTGAAATCACAGAATGATGAAAACCAATTTGCCTACCAGGGGCTCAAGACGGCAATCCATCATTCCGAATATTCACCAGCTTTCAAATAGGGATTTTTTTAAAGAATTTAAGTGCTAAAAATGTTATAAACATGTATATGGCGCGCTAACCAGAGACCCGAGTTCGAATCCCGGTGGAGACAAGCACAATTTGATTTTTCTACATTTATACAAAAATATATATATATACAAAAATAACTGCCTTTTCTCAAGATGCGCCTTTAGGTTATCCAGAACAACTCGAGATTCAGATCTATCTAGAAACTTGTCTCTAAGAATTGTTCTAGAACATAAGATAATTTATTTACTTGTATTAGTCGATATCCCTGTGACAGTGTTATTACTCTTGATAAATATATATACATATAAATATATGTACGTGTTTTGTCCATGTGTGTATGTATCTATTTATTATTATTGTTTTACATTGTTACCGTAACAGCATTTTATTTGACTTGAACACTCGCCATCTTAATTTATCCAATTATTTATTTGAGGGATAGACCAAGCTCGCTGGAGCTTTATTCCCCCCCAACTCCCTTGAATCAACTGATGTAATGTATGTATTATTCTGTTTGGCGAATAAATTCAATTCAAAAGGCCTACAATCTAACGTAGGCCTACCCATGTGCAATTCCAGATAAAGTTTAACGACTAAATTTAACACTAAAGATAAATTATATTAATACCTGTACAAGATTATCTTGAATAGTTTGTACAATAGTATTGAACTATGCTTGTTTACGCGAAAACAGTCATACAGTAGTGTACATAAAAGAGATTTGTCATGGGCATATAGGGTGAAGAGTAGTCTATGTAACGTACCAACTTACGATTCCAGATATAGTTTTATGTACTGGAACAGGTTTTTAAGGACTAAATTTAACAATAAAGATACATTATATGTATACCTGTACAAGATTCTCGTAAGCACTTTATACAATAATTCTTATACTGTCCGAAATCGAAGGACAACCCACAGTGACTGTTTTCATTTGACCAATTTTCGTGTGACAAAAATAGTAAATGAAATTGCCGTTAATCATACTTCTGACGGATGAAAATAATTATATGTTGAGAAAACTTAGTTATTTTTTTTTTCTCAAATATTATTGTTGCTTCATTTAAACTTATGAATAAGTTCCGCCTCTAATGCACTTTTTGTTCGAATACGTTTGTGTGTGATTTTCGTGTATGTTCAAATACCAGATCAAATTCCAAAATACCTCAAGGATACGAATGACTTATTTGTGCCGCCTGCACATCTTATTGACCTGAGCGTTGAAACCGAGGTAAAATCAGCAATAGGTAGCCACAGGCCACGTCTGCGCTCCTAAGTCGAATTGGTACAAAAATTGGCGCCTTGTGTATTTAACTTGTGCTTGAGAGCGCGTGCCGACTTCGAGCTAAATTCAATGTGAAAATATCTAAAAAAAAAAACAAAGCAACAAATTGCATATTATATCAAATACTTTATATCACTTGTCTAATTGGCTGGAGTACTTTACGGATGAATAAATCCGTGCTTGCTTTATCACTTTGATCAATACAGGCGACTGTCAAGTTATTTCGAACTTTGTACAAAATCTATTTTACGTCAATATGTATGACAGCGAAGAAGCTCTGTCTTTGTACGATAAATCATACTTTTCTCTAATCTGGGAGATTTTAATCTGAGCTATAGATAAACCGAGGGATAGAGGGTTGGCTGTCAAAGTTCAGAGCTTTATCAGCTTGTCAATCATTAAAGTGGGACTGTACTACACGACACCAGATCGTCTTCAGCTGACTTATTGGCGTCCAAAAGCTTCAAAGTGATCAAAGGCATTGTGGCAGGGACTATTGACTCATCAACATACCAGGAAGATAACAATCCGGTTTTACTTCAAGGAGGGTTTTCAGTGCGACAAGTTCAACCGTATGAGTACATTGGAGCCACTTACGTCAGTTCATCAATCTCAAATGCCAAGGCATTATCAGTCATGTGAAAGGACGCGAAATAGTGTAGAAATATGTGTCAGAAACAAAAGTTATCCCTTTTAACTGCACACAGTAAAGTTGTGTAACAAACAATTTGCCCTTTCAGTATGCGACCGGGTTTACAAATTGGCAATGATGGTTCTGTTACTTAAATTAAAATTTCCGGCCAAGCAAATTTATAGACAGATTTTAATATTATTTATAATTAAGTTATTTGTCTGGTTACATAACAAAAACGAAACATTTAGAACACGAAAGAAAATATATTTTATCCAAATCTGGCGTGCTTTATTTCCATAAAGTATTATAGTAACAATGTTTTCAGCGACTAACCGACACGCGAAAAACGACTCAAGTACTAGTCTGATTTACACCATATCACATTATTCTTAACAATCAGAAATGGACACTTGCAGACATAGTACATGAATGTCATCTAGAATAGATTTCACTTTCTTTCGAAAGTGGAAAGAAAGTGAACAAAGATAATGTTATACTTCAGTCATACTCGATGTCAGAATTTTTGTTGACTCCATCATTACACAAGGATTATTGTCTATTTCTTTGCAAAGCAGTGCATTGAATTGCATCATACCTCCAGCTTTTGTTCAGCACAGAAGCAAATATTAAGAAAGGGCTCACACGAGCAAAATTATTCTGTCCATAAAACAACTCCTTCCTACATATAGAATCGAGCCGTTGCATCATATCCGTAACTTATAAGTCAGCAATTTGATTCAGAACAAGAATGCAGATTTCAAGTGTCTAGTCCACATTCAAGACGTAAATGGGTAAACAGCATCTTCCTGTATTCATGAAGCCATTGTCGTTTTCCTTTCGAGAAAATGTTCACCGAAAACAGCGTTGACGTCAATAGCTTCAACAGATTTGTGAGATTTGATATGACCCAAGAAAAGTTAAGCTGGTTACATTATCCATGTCTAAGTTTGGTTCTTTGATTGTAAATGGATCAGATTGTGAATGTGTCTATTCAGTGGGCTGAAATCTGAAAGACAACATTGATGGCGCAACCGATATTTGTGTACGTGGTCTGTGTTATTCGAACAAGTAAAGTCCAAGAAATGTCGTGTGTTACTTTATAAATAGCCGTACAATACCTTATTGTATAAAGCGGTATATAATATTTAACACTATCCCACTTAAAGGAATAATAAATTCGGTCGCCCATTCTTTATGAACCTTAGTCTGGAATAAATATTTTGGCCGATTGTTTAAGTATTTTTGTAAAGGTGTTCGATCCATTTTACTCCAGAGCATATTTGTTTGCCCAACGATACAGAAGGAATTTCGTGATAGTCTAATCAAACACCTCTTTTATACTTAGACTAAATATATATTTTTATTTGTCAGGGGATCAATTAACAATTCCATGGCTTTTTGTCACAAGTAAACTGCCGATGCAACAACAAAAGACAAACGGTGTATCGGTGTACTCTATGCAAACAGCCATCGAGAGACAATAAAGTGATTATGTATCTTCCTTATATAAATCAAGCTTATCGATACAACTTCCAACTGCGGTTTTCTTATGTTTCCACTTTATTGAAGATAAACTATGCATACAGACCTCCTATCTATAGTCAAAAGTTCAACAGATTGTTTTAAAAAGTAACGGTAGTAAAATCTGGGAGGTCGACATTAGGTATGTGGCCTAAAGAGTAGTGTTGACACGAATAAATAACATTGTCTCACATAAGTCATCGATTCATTATTTCAAAATTATATTGCCTGTATTATATGAATATCTGGTGTTAATTTCCGTAGTTTAAAGATATTTTCTTAACGGTTTACATTTTTTTACGCAAAGGATTATGTTCACTGAGACAGTCTTCAGAATTTGACAAACCCCCTAACAGTGCGTTTCTATTGCTGTCAATATCCGTTTTTGCTATACTTTATCTTGGTTTGGTGCAATCGCCTCACCTTCACCGATGCTTTGTAAAGCAGTTTATTAATGATAATACAGCAGTTATGTCGACATTCAGTCCGTAGACCATCCTGTATGCAATCACCCATAGCATTTGTCATCATCGTTACTAGGGTAATGAAGATCCGATGTTGCTGAGATTAAAATAACTTCTATAAGCAGAAACGGAGTATCCAAAGTGGGCCAAATAATAAAACAGTTACAGGGCATAAACTTTCAGGTGCTCACAAAATGGACTTTTTCAGTAAATCAATAAACTAAACTGTGTCTTGCAGAAACGCGATGTCCTACACGATAAGAGGTTATTTTCTGTTTTCTAAGAATCCATGGTGTAAATTTAAATGCTTTACAAATGTGATATGGATATTAATAGCGTTTACTTTCAAGGTGTAAATAATCTAATTAAGAATAAGAAGGACCACTCACCCCGGAAAATGTATGGACTATCTGAAGTCAATGCCTCTTTCGATAAGACACCACGCTCATGCTCACCCATATCTAGAATGAGAAAAGAAATAGAATGTAATAGCTTCATAGTTGTGGTCATCAGCTTATACTGTGCTTTGCCGCAAACTTTGCTGCCAATTATGACCTTAGTTGTATAAACCTTATATAAAGGTAAATCGACAAACGAAAACACTTATTAATCATTCCGGGATTTGATTGATGTTCAAAATGAAACTGAATCAGGTTTTGGAATATCAATATTATAGAAAACGCCAAAGATTGGTGTTAGAAGGGCATTACATTTATATGGCGGTGATGTATTCCAACAGAATAAAGCTGTTGGAAGGATAATATTCCTGCAAAACTATGTATGACATCGTGGACGTAAGCAGGAACAACGAATAGAAGTTACAGATGCAGTATAACAATATTTCAGCCAGTCAATAAATTACTTTCAGTCTTAAGGCATATATCCTCAAATATATAATACATAGGCAAGAATAAACCTTTTGTCTAATTACCTTGATATGTGGCCACTGATGTTGTTCTGCTTTCTAGACATTTCAGATCAAATATATATGGTAACCATATCGTTATCCCATCAATCATATTACGGCAATTACATTATTCCTTTAATGTCTGTCATCAAGAATCGATAAAACCCTTAAAATGGACATTCAGATTTTAGGCTATTTGTTTGGTTAACTAAATAATAGAGTTCAATTGATGTTCGGTCAATTTCATTTTTCACAGTTCCTTATAAGATATATTCACGACTTTCGTACGTGACAGTTGGTCGACATAAATATGATTCCATGACCGATTACATTGTGGGGTTTACCGTGCTTCTTTAGCCCAAAACGTAAAAAAGATAGATTCGATAGGATTATTTTTAGCTGCAATGGCTGTCTTTTGATCTTTGTTTTTTATGAATTGTTAATATCTTTAAGTCGTCCGTCTTCCGTGACAAAACATGAAGTTTTCATTGAACTGAGTAATGGTGGATGGCTCATGGGATAAGTAAGTATCCTGATCCACTAATTGGGGATTCTGTATTGAATTCCGCGCATAAGATTATCCGAACCAATAGTAGTTAGGTCAGATCTAAAATCAGCAGAACTTGCAGCTTTTTTTGTTAAGACATTGTTACATCCTCTTCGTGTTGATGTATATATTGACTATATCTAAAGGTAAACGGTTCTCATCCTATGTTGAAGTAAAACAAATTGTAAAGCCCACGTAAGGACTTGTTTAAACATAAAACTTCAATATTTAGACACAATTGGTAAAATCGTTAAAATGTGTCATTCATGTTAACAATAATATATCTAGTTTTTATTTTTCATTTCATCTTTAATATTGCATGATCACATATCAAGAATAAAAACAACTTGATGTGTTGAAGGTCATCTTCGTTAAGGGTCAAAGGTTATCAGTGTACAAAGTGGAATTAGGAACAGCAACTTTTGTTGAGTGCTACTATAATTTTCCCTTCAATAGTTCTCAAAATAACTTTGTTGATATTAAGCTTGACATTTACACGCCAACTGTCCTCGCGAAATTTCTTCGTTATCGACAGTATGTGCCTACATACCTACAGAAAACTATATTTATTGCAGCAGCCAGTATCCCAGCTTTTTTAGAAATCAGGACCTGGCATGGATTCAAAATTTAAAAAAATGAACGAAAATCTAGTATTTCTACAACCACATTAAGTTTAATTCAGATTTGCTGTTTAATACAACAGACTGTCCATATTCTTTTGAAGATCTCAAAAAGAGTCCATTTTACAAATATCCCACGCTGCATTGTGGAGAAAAAAAGTTTGATTATGTCCCATGATTAGAATATACGAAGAATTGAGGCATTACCCTGGATTCACAAAACGCCATGCAACAACTGTGAAAACCCGCACTAAAACCTGCGCGTCACGTTTACCTCTCTCTCGTTGGTACAGTTTTCTTTTCCCTTATTCTCGTCAGACACAAAGTTGTACGGCTAAAAAGACTATCAAATATACCCGTTGGAACGACTGGGTTTTAAACATTGATTTGTTCCACTTAAAGTCAACGCTGCTCGTGTGTCTGAATGATCAAGTTTAATCAAATAACTGAGCAATATTATAAGTAAAAAAAGAGTTTCATATGTTTAGATGATATACGTACTTGCAGCAGGAGTGTGGTATTTCTAAAGTGAGAAACAATTTCACCTTAACGCCAACTATAAGTTAAAATAGCTTTTTTTCACATGATGGATTGCTGTAAACATGACTTGTCGAACGACAGATATAACTCGTAATCGACACAAACCATTGCAGCTGCCTTGGTGTCAGAATAGCTTATTCGTTGCCACTGTAAGTTCCGGACTGTCAAACAACTGCTTGATCTGTTCCAACAATCCTTTCCTGCTTAGAGAAACCACTTTTGGTTCTAAATTTTTTGTTAAACAGAGTAGCAAATAATGTACGGTCTGTTCACGAATCACACACTAACATAATTTAAAGGAAATACGTCTGGCCAATTTAAATTTTATTTTCAAAAGTATAATGAACTGTTTGTGCAATTCATAAATAACAAAGCATTGTTTTAATTGTACAAACTGCTACCAATGTAGTTTAGTCAAAGTTAGTTTAACTTGAACTTACTCGATCGATATAAATAACCAGGTAATTAGCTTACCTTACATTACTCATAGCCAGTTATATGACTACATTACTTAAAAATGATATCATGACATAAATAAAGGGTATATATTTACATACTCGACACATCGGTAATTTATATTTTTATTTATCTAAGTGGTATAAAACGTACTCACGGGTACATGTTTTTCACTTATAGGCCTATGATGTCTTTGTGTTGCCTATGTATTTGAGAAAAGTGGAGGAAATCTCGTACAAACCATCCTACAATCGCCACCGCTACTAAGATTATTCTTTATTTAAGATTAATGTGACGTTTTGGTATTTT
>JAVFBZ010021093.1:0-11524 GCA_032466195.1 Katharina tunicata
GTACTAATGCCTTGTCCATAAACCGTACGTAAAACTGAATTATTCAATCTGTAACAAGTTTATCAGCAAATTACCTTTTCTAAACTCATACAGTATTATATAGTAGCTTACATTGGTCTCATATAGATACCCATATAGATACAACATCGACCTGTTGGTTAAGCTGACCAGGATACAGGATAGGTTTTTACCACAAGTTTTCTAAGTGGATTTCTTCAAGTTGGTATTAATAACTAAGTTTGTCTTGGTAGATACGGTCCAATATAATGTTCAGCGTTTAATGAGAGGCACATTGGTGAAAAGATTCGACCTGAAAATATACAAATCTCCCTTAATCACACACCCAAACAACAAAAGGGGACTTTACATTTTACATTTCAGTTTATTGTGCCATAAGTCTTTATTTTGGTTCGTATATGGGATCTTCATCGCAAAACACGTTCCCTTCGCTGTTCTTTGGAAATGAAACTTGCGAAATGTAAAACAATTGTCTATCAGTCTTTGTGATCCATGTATCGTGTTTTAACACGATACATGCAAAGACTGATAGACAATAATATGACATACATGTATAACACTAGGGTTGTCGAGTCCATATGTAAGCTCGCAATTTCCAGACGGCCGCAGGCGCATTCTTGGCCATATTCGCCGTATAAAACTAGTTTGCCAAACTTAGACTTTTAATTTGTTCTTTTTTAATTGTACTGAAGTTTTAAAATTTACTGCTTAGTTTTTTTCTTTTGGGTTTAAATAGGCGTGATGAATCTTTGCACTATAAATTATTTAGCGATGTTGATCGCGAATTTGTTTAGCCTTCATTTCCTTTGCAGCTCTCGAGCTAACTACATTGGCCACATGCAGGCGATTACATTATTTTAGATATCAATCTTTCTTCTGCTCAGCCAGCTCTGGAGGTAAAAATATTGAATCCAACTTCTTATGCTTCTGTTTGTCGTACTTTATAGTAAGGTTTTTGCTGAATATAGTTATAGGCATAAAAGTAAAGCCAAAGTACCAAATGTGTGAACTAAAAAATATATCACAATGTTGAAAGTATAGGATATACATATGCCGGGATTATCACGGCGCACAGCAATGAAACCATTGTGTATTCATGAGAAAAAAGTTGCAGACCAAGAGCTAAACCCTGCCTCCGTAAAACAGGTTTCATGGGTTCTTATACCAGGTTTGTCAACTGGCGCGAAATCGTTCCACGTCCTTAAACGATCTTCCCCATCAGATGCCGATCATACATGTATATGCCAATTTTTAAATTGACGTCGGTCCGACCTTTTTAATTACAGTTGACACCACCTGAATTGGACGTTGATGATGGACATATATATGCACATTCGTTTTTTAAGAAGTGTGCTATTTTGTGGTGTATTATGACCAACGTCGGGCTTACGTCGCAGTGTAAAAACGGAGATTGTAAAGTAATATACATAACGCCAACGTAAGCTCAAATTTTCAATGGAAAGAGCTGTATAAATTGCTCTTGAGGAGCATTCACATCGCTTAATACTCTTTTGCGATGCTAAGATAATGTCAAACAATCTAACCGATTTTACGATGATAAACGACAGTTATCCAACCAAAAAAAGTAGGCTACAAAGAGTTATGTCGGAGGTTTTCATCCTATGACAGTTTGAGCGTGACCTACAGATGGAATCAAATGTTAACATTTCGACTTTTGCAAAATTAATTGTGTCCTTTAGCCAAATTCATTGTATTTATATTGCGGATTTTTACATAGATATGATTTCCATGACATACTGCCTTTGAAAAGAGCAAAGTTTCTTAAGTAGTTTATCATCGAACTGATTTATTTATTAATTTGATTATTGTTTTACATCGTCCTTAAGGGTATTTCACTCATATGGCAACTTGTATGGTGGAAAACCATGAAGAAACGTCTTAAAAACCACTGTGCGACCTCCGCAGCCACCGGAAAACTTCCCTTATATATCTGAGGTCGACAGGGAAATGCGACCTCTACAGTGAAGGGGACTCAGCAGTCCAACGCTCAACCAACCGAGCCACAGTGCCACCCTTTCATACTTTGAAGCCACTCATGCGTTAAAAGGACATAAAGATTGCACAGTTGTATACTACACAGGTGAGGGGTGTTAAACAAGATCTTAAAGTAAACTTATCTTTCTCGAGTTATTTTTAAACCTGTCATCAAAAAGCCTCTAAACGTACTTCTTAAGAACAATATCTATAACTCGTGTGCTTCTGTGAAAACACAAAATACTTAACTTGTTTGTGTGTATGTGACTGTTGTATCACTTGACACTGGTTTTAATACTACAGAGACAATAATGCACATGTGCGACATATCAGTGTATATTTTAGAAAACAAATGAATATGATACAAATTAATATATATAGATATATTTTATTTTAATTTTATTTTACTCGCCATAGTAAACAACATGTTAATACAAAGCAATAGAAGTAGAGTAAATGACATGGCGAGAATAAAGCCAAAGAGGGCTTGTTCTATTTCATTGGTAAAGTTGATATAAATGAGTCTTATATCAGAGTATTTGATCTATAATTCAGGAATTAACATATTTGAATTTTGATATTTTTCCACTTGACTTACACAATTTTTATATGCCAAAACATTATTACAAAATAAGAATGCAGTTCTAACAGAGCATACAATCTAAATTGGGAAGTAATAGATAAACTTTGAACAAATTTGAAAAAGACATTGTTTTATTAATTTCACAACTCAAATGAACCACTTTCTGTTGTATGTCCGGTAGTGTCTTGATGACCTTCAATGGTATAATGTTTCACATGATTGATTTAGATCAAAATCTTCGCTGAGAATTTTCATCCCGACCGGCTTTCAATATTTCCCGAAAACAGATATATGACTTGCAGGAATTTAATTGATTGTTTTAATTCTTAAGAATGACCTCAAAGGGTAGTAGCCTTCAGGAAAATGCTCAATTCCAGATTGAATAATTAATAGCATTAATATGATTAGTCCTGATGTAATCTTTCACTTACATCTCCAGTGTTAGCTGGAAGGATTAGGACCTGATGTAATCCTCCACTTCCATCTCCAGTGTTAGCTGGAAGAATTAGGACCTGATGTAATCCTTCAAATACATCTCCAGTGTTAGCTGGAAGGATTAGGACCTGATGTAATCCTTCACTTCCATCTCCAGTGTTAGCTGGAAGGATTAGGACCTGATGTAATCCTTCACTTTAACACTGGAGGGATTAGGACATGATGTAATCATCCACTTCCATTTCCAGTGTTAGCTGGAAGGATTAGGACCTAATGAAATCCTTCACTTCCACCTCCAGTGTTAGCTGGAAGGATTAGGAACCGATGTAATCCTTCACTTCCATCTCCAGTGTTAGCTGGAAGGATTAGGACCTGATGTAATCCTTCACTTCCATCTCCAGTGTTAGCTGGAAGGATTGGGACCTGATGTAATCCTCCACTTCCTCCTCCAGTGTTAGCTGGAAGGATTAGGACCTGATGTAATCCTTCACTTCCATCTCCAGTGTTAGCTGGAAGAATTGTGACCTGATGTAATCCTTCACTTACATCTCCAGTGTTGGCTGGAAGGATTAGGACCTGATGTAATCCTTCACTTCCATCTCCAGTGTTAGCTGGAGGGATTAGGACCTGATGTAATCCTTCACTTCCACCTCCAGTGTTAGCTGGAAGGATAAGGACATGATGTAATCCTCCACTTCCATCTCCAGTGTTAGCTGGAAGGATTAGGACCTGATGTAATCCTTCACTTCCATCTCCAGTGTTAGCTGCAAGGATTAGGACCTGATGTAATCCTTCACTTCCACCTCCAGTGTTAGCTGGAAGGATTAGGACCTGATGTAATCCTTCACTTCCATCTCCAGTAAGTTGTATCTGGAAGGATTAGGGCATGATGTTATCCTCCACTTCCATCTACGGTATTAGCAGGAAGGATTAGGCCCTGATGTAATCCTCCACTTCTATCTCCAGTAAGTTGTATCTGGAAGGATTAGGACCCGATGTAATCCTCCACTTCCATCTCCAGTGTTAGCTGGAAAGATTAGGATCCTCTATTTCCATCTCCAGTAAGTTGTATCTGGAAGGATTAGGCCCTGATGTAATTCTCCACTGCCCTATACAGTCGTAGCTGGAAGGATTAGGACCTGATTTAACCCTCCACTGCCCTATACAGTCTTAGCTGGAAGGATTAGGACCTGATTTAATCCTCCACTTCCCTTTCCAGTAAGTTGTATCTGGAAGGATTAGGCCCTGATGTAATCCTCCACTGCCCTATACAGTTGTATCTGGAAGGATTAGGCCCTGATGTAATCCTCCACTGCCCTATACAGTCGTAGCTGGAAGGATTAGGACCTGATTTAATCCTCCACTTTCCTCTCCAGTAAGTTGTATCTGGAAGTATTAGGCCCTGATGTAATCCTCCACTGCCCTATCCAGTCGTAGCTGGAAGGATTAGGACCTGATTTAATCCTCCACTTCCCTCTCCAGTGCTGGATATTCAACGATTTCACTGACATATTCCTCACACTCCATAGTGATTACAGCTCTATTTTTCTGTAAGTTCGTTACTAATACAAATTTACCATTAACTTACAATTATTTGAGTAAAGATTCAAAACACTCCATAAATTTTACGTCGTTTACTGGCCTTGTCAGGCCTGTTTATTTCCCAGTTTCTCTGTTGATCAGTTTGACTTTCAATGGTCGGTCCGGTCGAAGAACCAGCTTCATATGGATTTTATATGGCTTGGTGAAAGCCGGGTCAACTCGGTAACGTTGGAGTAGCTGCAGTCGAAAAAGGGAAGAATTAAGTGTTTTAACAAACAACGTACACGAGCATATATTGAATCCTCAGAAACACTAATTATTTGTGACGGAAAACAATTTAAACGGATGACAACTTCTACTTATTTCATCTGTAACAATTCCATGTAGACTGGAGCATCATTTTCAATGACAATTACGGTATTAGTATCTATGCCGAAACGTTATGAGTACATAGACGGTGCAATAGATACGTCTGCTATTCTGTGCGGTATGTATGCTGTTCCTTTAGAAATCGATTCAATAAAAAAAAAAAAGAATTAATCTTATAGCAGTGGTTTTACACAATTCAAAATGATAATTTTCTTACTAGTGTTCTTTTTTTATGATGAGATTTGGCGGGGAAACTCAAACATTTGAAATCTTTGTGGTGATCATTTCCAAACAGTAACCAACAAGCTGCGATAGAAAGCTCAGACTCACAGTATCATAAAGATTCTTAAAAATAATATTATATTATTGAATTAATATTCACTCACCCTAGAGAGTAACAGATGAAGCTCTAATTCAGCAACTCTCCTACCTGGAACAGTAACCAATCAGCCAAAGGTAAATCACCGAACCATGAACCATGTTAATGTTAAGTTTTAGGAAGGTAAAATTATATTATCACTTTAATACTCTTGTCAACCAAATTTATTTGTTTAAATACTGCCCTTTATCCCAGTGTAGGAGATGTACACGAAGAATCTTCTACAACTTCTATACGACTATATGAACTATACACGAACCAAACGAAAGATTAAGCTTCGTCATTTCAAAAACAAATACTTTAGATTAAAATTATCAGATTATTCAGGTAGCCTTTGTTCCTAGGACACTACAGCCAGTTACCGTGACATCTATTCTCCCGTAACACCTGCCCAGTGTTTCGTTTGTCCAGGATAGGCGGTGTGTTCCTATTTCCCTTGTGCTGGAGGTAAACTTACCGACACACATTCGAGTTCCATAGCCAAAAGGGAGACTACTAAATGGGTTGGGACGATCTTTTCGATCCTTTAACCACCTTTCTGGACGAAATTCATAAGGATCCTCAAAGTGCTGCGTCATTCGTGATAAGGCATACAGAGGAATGGAAATGGCAGTCTACAAAGGTAGAAAATAAGTAACTCGAGATTAATATCTATCCAGAAACTTGTCTCTGAGAATTTCTCGAGAACATGAGATGATTTATCGGTTTTAAGTCGATATCCCTGACCCAGTGTAATTAATCTTAACCAAAATATTTATATATCTTTATAGCAGGGATATTATATACATAGTCTTTTTATAGATTGGCCTATGAAGGGAGAAGCCCTTGACACCGATCCCATCAGACAGCCTAGTGTCCTATTGGCCTACGAAGTGAGAAGCCTTTGAGACCTATCTCATCAGACAGCCTAGTATCCCATTGGCCAATGAAGGGAGAAGCCTTTGTGGCTTATCCCATCAGACAGCCTAGTATCCTATTGGCCTATGAAGGGAGAAGCCTTTGACACCTATCCCATCAGACAGCCTAGTATCCTATTGGCCTATGAAGGGAGAATCTTTTGATACCTATCCCATTAGACAGCCTCAGGTCTTTTTGGCCTATGAAGGGAGAAGCCTTTGATACCTAACCCATCAGACATCCTAGTGTCCTATTAGCCTATGAAGGGAGAAGCCTTTGTGACCTATCCCATCAGACAGCCTAGTGTCCTATTGGCCTATGAAGGGGGAAGACTTTGAGACCTATCCAATAAGACAGCCTAGTATCCTATTGGCCTAGGAATGGAGAAGCCTTTGAGACCTATCCCATCAGACAGCCTAGTGTCCTATTGGCCTATGAAGGGAAAAGACTTTGAGACCTATCTTATCAGACAGCCTGGTATCCTTTTGGCTTATGAAGGGAGAAGCCTTTGACACCTGTCTCATCAGACAGCCTAGTGTCCTATTGGCCTATGAAGGGAGAAGACTTTGGGACCAATCCCATCAGACAGCCTAGTGTCCGATTGGCCTATGAAGGGAGAAGACTTTGGGACCTATCCCACCAGACAGCCTAGTGTCCTATTGGCCTATGAAGGGAGAAGACTTTGAGGCCTATCCCATTAGACAGCCTAGTGTCCTTTTGGCCTATGAAGGGAGAAGCCTTTGACACCCATCTCATCAGACAGCCTAGTGTCCTATTGGCCTATTAAGAGAGAAGCCTTTGGAACCTATCCCATCAGACAGCCTAGTGTCCTATTGGCCTATGAAGGGAGAAGACTTTGACCTATCTTATCAGACAGCCTAGTATCCTATTGGCCTATGAAAGGAGAAGTCTTTGAGACCTATCTTATCAGACAGCCTAGTATCATATTGGCCTATGAAGGGAGAAGCCTTTGAGACCTATCTCATCAGACAGCCTAGTATCCCATTGGCCTATGAAAGGAGAAGTCTTTGAGACCTATCCCATCAGACAGCCTAGTATCCCATTGGCCTATGAAAAAAGAAGTCTTTTAGACCTATCCCATCAGACAGCCTGGTATCTTTTGGCTTATGAAGGGAGAAGACTTTGAGACCTATCGCATCAGACAGCCTAGTATCCCATTGGCCTATGAAGGGAGAAGCCTTTGAGACCTATCCCATCAGACAGCCTAGTATCCCATTGGCCTATGAAGGGAGAAGTCTTTGACACCTATCCCATCAGACAACCTAGTGTCCTATTGGCCTATGAAGGGAGAAGCCTTTGAGACCTATCCCATTAGACAGCCTAGTGTCCTTTTGGCCTATGAAGGGAGAAGCCTTTGAGACCTATCCCATCAGACAGCCTAGTACCCTATTGGCCTATGAAGAGAGAAGCCATTTAGACCTATCCTATCAGACAGTCTAGTATCCTATTGGCCTATTAAGGGAGAAGCCTTTGAGACCTATCCCATCGGACAACCTAGTGTCCTATTGGCTTATAAAGAGAGAATCCATTTAGACCTATCCTATCAGACAGTCTAGTATCCTATTGGCCTATGAAGGGAGAAATCTTTGAGACCTATCCCATTGTAACTAACATCTGCCACAGACCAGACACATGAATAAACAGGTTTTATTGGGGTATCGCCATTACTGTATACCTTTTTTGGTATGTAATAGCCACCCAGTTCCATTTCTTCGTCAAGTATTCTGGATATAGAGTTTGCAACAGGATAAAGCCTATTGAATAAGAAAAAAGGCAAAATAACAAAAATGTGGCACAATCCAAAAAGTCACAAAAACACACGATTATAGACCTGAACAATTACTTCCAGCGGCTGCAGTGTTTGACAGTTGCCGGGTTAATGCATGAGGCAGTTTATATCTTTCTATGAATTCTTTAGAATATTCTATCAAAAAAAAAGATGAGATAGGACTGATTTATCTTTGTAAATTATTTTTCTTTGAATACAATCGAAATGGCCAAGAAAATATTATCGAGATGCAGGCGCTTTTTGGATATCCACATTTGATTTCTTAAAGCAACTATATTAACCCGACAGTTTAGTCATAAAGTCAAGATGATAGATTATTTAACAGAATAATGGAAGGTAGGACATTTTTTGTTCGGTGTTGCTGGGGAAACGCTCATAAAAACTAAACCGTGCGTCTATCTACGGCCATGGTCACATCCACCAATCCTGTTTTTAACTTATCCCTCCCGAAATGTTGACAATTGCAATATTAGTAAAGATAACATATACGTCCTAAAAGGGCAGTAATGAAGTTAGAGTATTAATAAACATGACATACGTCCTGGAAGGGCAGCAAGGAAGCTAGAGTATTGGTAAACATGACATAGGTCCTGAAAGGGCAGCAAGACACTTAATTAACATTTACATCAATGTAATAGGAATATCAGTAAATTTGCATTAGCAAAAGGCACAACTATAGTTGATGATGAATGTATGTTTTATAAAAATTGGCCTTTTATGAAAATACTCTGTTAACTTGCATGCCAGTCTCATGGGTGAATGAAACCACCTTTAGCAACGCCGACAACATAGAAGATGATAGGCCTACATTTACGGGACACCACAACAAGTTGGCCTCCTGATTCCACTTAACTCAGACATCCCAGGGCAAAGGAGCCCCCTAGCCACCCACCTACTCTTGGACGGCTGTGTGAATCGTGTCTTAAGGCGTTGACAATGATAAGTAATCTCAAAAATCGGATGAGGCAGATTTTAGCATTAGGTCAATATCAAGATCAACATTGTGTCCCTATTATCCAAGAGTAAGTTCATACCCTTGTGTTTAAACCCGGTCTTGTGGGTCTACAACAGCAATTGTAATTCTTATATTGGCTCTCATTGTTATTCATCGACACACATTGTTACTATAATCATTGCATTTTGAAAGTTGTCTTTCTTTTCCAAGTAAACAGAGTATTTTCACAATTCATGCTACTCATATTGATTCTCCCCTTTTGTTGAAAGCTGTGTCCAACCATGTCATCTTTTTTATCCAGACATACAATACTATGCTCGTGATTTTTACGTAATTTGCAAGAACTGTTCATAAAACAATAGAACTGTTTTAAAGATTTATACCCAGGCTGTTTGTTTCAGATTTTTGTTCTGAACCTGTCCAATTGGTACCTTCTATTTCAAACCCATTTCAGCCATTTGTCGACTTTGGGTATATCATTTTACCACCCTTTGCATACCATACAGCGGTTTCGGAGATCGTTTTGACATTACACAGGTTTCAGTGGTGCTAGATTGTGGGATCGCTTTTTTATACCAGCAACACACTGTTGTCATTTTCATGAGAAACGCTAAAGAGCGACATTAAACACCAATCAAATGAAACATTAAAATGTTTGTATATATGAGAAAAAAAAATGATCTGTAAACAGTATCTGCACCAATCAGCCGTTCAGGTGACGGAACAACATGGAAAACATCAAGGATGTTGAATTAAAAAACTTTTAAACAGTAATAAAGCAAACCTGAGTGTTTCTTTGACGGCAGCTCGTAAGTAAGGAAGATGGTGGATGTCGCTGTAAGTTGGTATTTTACCATCAGGTAAAACCATCTCTATTTCACTCAATAGTTTCTCTTGAACTTCAGGGTTCCTGGCTACCTCATAGAGAAAGAACAGAGTCGTATTTGATGTCTGAAAAAAAGAGATGGACGTCAAAAGAAGTTATCCATTAATAGGTTTCACCCAATAACACCTCTGTATGGGTCGCAGATTAGAAGACACAAATGAAGAAGCTTACAAAATGTATGTA
Organism: Katharina tunicata; assembly: GCA_032466195.1. Taxonomy (NCBI): domain Eukaryota; kingdom Metazoa; phylum Mollusca; class Polyplacophora; order Chitonida; family Mopaliidae; genus Katharina; species Katharina tunicata. The sequence continues at coordinate 10,053 of JAVFBZ010021093.1, forward strand.
TATTGTAACTGGTGACTCATTCAATATATGGTAGTTATACAATTCCATATTGATTACAAAGAAATGCTTAACTTTACTTGGTGTATGGAGCCGAACTCAAAGTTGTTTGACCGACTGAAGACTTTCATTCTTGTGCGTGTTAGTGTGAGTCTATCGTCTTAATATCTCACGCTGCCTCACTGGGCACCAAAGTCAAGCGAAATCAGTTACGTTAAAAGAACAGATTGACTGATTGATTGATTGGTGTTAAACACCGTGGTTAAGGATAGTTCACTTATATGACAGCGCTGTATTCCAACAGTAAACAGAGACTCTTAACACAACCATGAAATGAGTAGTCACTTTTAGTGTTTTTGTTGTTGAAAAGATAATGTTCCTCCAGTGGTAAGTATGACAGCATGAATATATTCTGGAAACATACTGCCCGTAGCCAGAGGGCAGAAAACTTTTGATACTGTGTACTATGGATAGATTGCCTGTTTTCATCTGATTTCCAGTCTTCAAAAATGCATCATTCTACTTAACCGAGCAGAGCTGTATGTCTTTATCGAAAGATTGCTTCCAATAAGCTACTCGGGCACTTGACCGAGCAGCTGACCTACAAATTGCAAAAGTGTACTTTACATTAGTCTATTTATATAAAAGTATTCTTAGGGGTGTGGGAGGGGGATATCATTTCTCATCTAATTAACTTACCGTATCAACAGCAGCCATCATAATTTCAGAAATGTTAGAATAGACCTCTTTGATAGGCATTGATTTCTGAGCGAGTAGGTAGGAAAGAACCCCCTGGGAATCCTCTCCTTGCTCTTCCGCAGCCCTAATCTTTTCAATTTTCTCATCCACACACTTCCGAGCTACAAGAAATAATAAGAGAAAAGTTTAACATTTACAAACACCACAAAAGGGTAGCATGACACACCTAGTCATCTACACTTATTTAGAATTAAAACACTAGTCCTGTTGGTTCTGTCATCTTCCCGATTTATTACAGTGTATATCTATCGGATCCATATTGTCAGACAGTCGTTCGTGATGTCTTCCTGCTCCAAACTTCAGTGACAGTTTTATATGAAACTCCCCTGTCCCATGAGGGTGACAGCTTAATATGAAACTCCCCTGTCCCATGAGGGTGACAGTGTTACATGAAACTTCCCTATCCCATGAGGGTGACAGCTTTATATGAAACTCCCCTGTCCCACGAGGGTGACAGTGTTACATGAAACTTCCCTATCCCATGAGGGTGACAGTGTTACACGAAACTCCCCTGTCCCATGAGGGTGACAGCTTTATATGAAACTCCCCTGTCCCATGAGGGTGACAGTGTTACATGAAACTTCCCTATCCCATGAGGGTAACAGCTTTATATGAACCTCCCCTGTCCCATGAGGGTGACAGTGTTACATGAAACTTCCCTATCCCATGAGGGTGACAGTGTTACATGAAACTTCCCTATCCCATGAGGGTGACAG
>JAVFBZ010021126.1:0-11524 GCA_032466195.1 Katharina tunicata
TTTGATTGAAATGAATTTTGGTTCAGAGGTTGTGAAAAGATTTCTCAAAAGAATAACACCAAACTTAAACTTCTGCAATGTTTAATTTTTATTTTATGTCGTTGCAAACATGTGGTATCGTTTCTTTTGGACACTAGTTTATTTCTAGCGTTGGTAAACCAGCCCTCTTGAAGAGAGATTCATAAGAAGCATGACAATCGTTAAAAACAAACTTGAGGGCTCTAAATTGTAGTTTTTCCAGTTTCTGTTCATTTACCAAGCCACAAGAATGTATAGTACCTTTAAAAGAAGTATTTCTGGATTTGAGTTAAAGTATTAAGTTTTCACATAGGTTGAGTTCGCTTAAGATTCATATTTCATAACTCAGTATTAAGTTTTCAAATATTGAGTGTTATATAAACTCAGGAAGCCTTGAACTCGTTGTATATGCTAAAGTGATTATGTCATTGAAAAACCGATATATATTTTATATACCAACAGGACTCCATCGTTCGAAGTTTCTCATATTTTTTGTTACTTACAATTAGTTTATTGGAATAAATAGCTTTCTTAAATTATAATACAAAAATTGCATGTACTCTTTTAAAAATAACCTTACAATTTATAAAAAAAATATTAGGTACTGCTATAAAATACCACTAAAATATTTGTCAAATCTACAACTCAAGTCAGTCGTCATAATTAGAAAACTGATTGATGAATTTGGCCTACGAACTCTCCAGCGTTCGTATGTTCACCAATCCCTGTGGGGGCAATTACTGCTGTATAACAAATCTGCCTTCATCTTCATAAACAGTGACGACAAACAGCTGCTAAAATACAGACTCAAAATCATTCTCCCTATACTGTCGATTCTCTGACTCAAATGTATTGAACGGCCATTTTGTTGTGCAGCTTACAAAAGCTATCCCTGCGTGCAGTTTAGTAGTTTGTTTACAGCTGCGTCGCGATTTTATGCGAGGCGTTTTATGTGAGACTATTGTTGCCGTTTGCACAATAAACAAATAAACAAACAAGCGAATTTTTTATGACTTTTCCTGCGCACAGTTCAATTTAGGAGTAGGCCCCCTACCGGTATAAGTCAAAACACTACGAAATGGAGTAATCTGTATACGTTCGCACACTCGGAAGTCCTCGAATGTATTGCGCACATCTTCTAGGACGTGATGCCATCATCGCCATTTTGGTCGGAACTTTTTCTGTGGGTTAAACTGCCAAATGTAGACAGATTACACAGTTTCCATTTGTTTTACATTCAGAATGTAATTTACTCCTAAATTAAACTTTGTGCCATATGAAATTCGCTCGGTTACACCATGTTTATTTATGGGTTTATTGTGCATACGGCGGTAAATAGGCTTCCGGTGAAGAAACTGTAATATTTTTAGACATATTCATACACCTATCAAAGTTGACCTTAGTGATGACAGCGAAATAGCGAGAAATCAAGCCATGTTTTTGCGGATTGCAAAAGGCTATGAAAAAGTTCCAGACAAAACGGCGACGATCATATCACGTCCGAGGGGATGAGTATGGCGCAGTACATTCGATTTCCGAGTTGTCTGTACACAGCCTAATTAAGAATGAAACAGCTGAATACACAGCCATATTTATTCACACACTTCAAATTTAATCCATCCAATTAAACAAAATTCTATAGCCGTTATTTCACCTGCTACATGTTATTGGATTTTTGCTGAGCATAGCTGTCAATCAGTACTCTTATCTACCAATAAAATCATTACTTTTATTTATTATCAGCCTCATCAACCAATGGAAACATTAGTTTTGTTATTTGAAACTCCACATGGTAATACGGGAGTGTTATAGTGCACCAAAGTGAGGGATGTGATATGATTTAGTATTAACTGTACATATAACAAAATTTATCACATGGTAGGCCTATATCCCATTCATCTGATAACTGACACTTGACAGGAAATTGCTCTCTTATAGCGTTGTGTGTTTGAGAGTGTACGAGTAATAACTCTATATAGGCGATAATATAGGATAGAGAAGCGAAAAGTGAAAAGAGTTAAGTAAGTACACAGGGCTGTTATCGACTTTGTAGGTCTCATAATTTATTCGTCAGCACAGAAAATATGTAATGTAAAACTGTTAAGATCAAAGTCACAACTACGAGAAATGATAAAACTGTAGGCGTATGCTTAAGTGCTATAATTGGGCTTTACCACTGAACTCCAGGAAAAGGTTTTAGGACTGTGCTTTCTATCTGTGATGCGGTCATATAATTATGTAGCTCTTGGGCCTGCTGGTAACCGACCTTTCGTGGACGTGCTTCTGTTACAACGAGCTCCAGTCTTATAGGACCACACCGGTATGTTGTCCTAGGTATTAATTTTGCATGCATGCAGGCATGTGCTTAAACAGCTGTTCTCATACATACGATAAACTTGCCGTTTTCTCTACAATCTTGCAATAAACTTGTAATAATTTTAGAAATTATATTAGGATTTGGACTATATTCACATATTGGTAATCCTGGGAATCCAAACTTTTCAAAAATATATATATTTTGTCAAGAGTAATCACACTGGCACAAGGATATCAACTAATTAAAACTGATAAATCATCTCATGTTCTAGATAAATACTCAGAGACAAGTTTCTAGATAGTTCTTAATTTCGAGTTGTTTCAAAAGTATATAATTGTGTCTAGTATGCATGGTTCTGATTAATATTAGTCCTGATAAAAGGCTTCGAAAAACAATTCTCTCAAATCGACCAAATGTTCCAGGAAGACCTACTTACTCACTACCATTTTTTTAAAGCTTATAGTGAGTTTCTTGTTTTAGCGGCATTTAGAAGCTGGAGTTTCAACTTCTGGGTATATTGATAAGCGACGTTTCGGCCTAGATGCTTTCATTGCTTGAAAACGGTCTTAGCATCAAGGCCGAAACGTCGCTTATCAATATACCCAGAAGTTGAAAATCCATCTTTGTCATGTTTTACCCAGAAGTTGAAAATCCATCTTTGTCATGTTTTTGTTAGAGTGAGTTACCAAACCTCTTATTTCACCGGCTGTTAACTATTCGTGAAATATAAGGTTACATGTTATGTACAAGTGAGTTGTCAAAGCTTGCAATTTACTTCTGGTTTGATTTATTTATAAAAACAGTGAAAAGGTTAGCTTCGCGAATAAATCGTGAATTCTGACAATGTACCTAGGCTTGTGTTAAGAGAATGAACGTACATAGATGTTTTTTTTTATTGAGAACAATTAATTATTTGTGAGTTGTCAAAGCTCGAAATTTAACACTGCTTTTATTTATGGAAAACAGTGAAAAATTACCTGTAAAGCTACCTACCTACGCAAATATTTGTGATTTCTGGTAATTTACCAAGGTGTTAAAGAGTTGTGTTTAGCAGAATGGCTACAGATAACAAAATTCCCCCTAAAAAAAATCAAAAGATTCGGCGGCGTTTGGTCAATTAAGCTTAGATATTAGTGAGTTTAAATGACTCGCAATTTAAGAAGAAAAGACAAAGATATAAAAAAAAATAAAAAAAACATTTGATCGAATAAGCTTGAAGAGAATAGTTCTGGATAGAAGAAACGTACCATTTTGTGACCTGTGTTCGCCTGAGTTTAGTAGTAAGTTGACACCACTTGCAATTTACGAAGAATGGACCTATATAGAAATAAAATAAAATTTGAAAGAATAATCTTGGAGAGAATGATCCTGGATAGAAAAAAACATACCCCCATTTTGTGACCTGTGTTCCGCTGAGTTTAGTAGTGAGTTGACATTACTCGCAATTTACGAAGAAAGGACCTATATATAGAAGAGAAAAAAACGAAACCATTTGGTCGAATCAGCTTGAAGAGAATGGTCCTGGATAGAAAGAAAAATACATTATATGGCCTGTGTTACACTTTGAGGGCCGCGTTTAAGATAATGGACCAAGATAGAAAAACAAAAACAGCGTAAAAGGCTCAGCAGATTAACGCTAAACCAGCTGGGTCACGAAGCGGCCTATATGGCCAATCATTGTAAATAGAGAATCAAATCCATCTCCCTACCGTCGAGTCGCTCTCAATCTGGAGAAAGGTACGAGTATATTTTGGTATGATGGCCCATATGACCTTTGAGGTCGGCCTTCAGGCCTAGTTTAACAGATGTGCCTATGCCATTCTAAAAAATACTGGTTCCCTTAACGATCTTTGGTATACATGGGGGAAGTTTCCTAATGGCCGCGCCGATCGCAAGGTGATTTTTACTAAGGTTGTTCCCGATTTTTCCACCATCCACCCGTAACGCCAAGTCGTCATGAAAGTGAAACACCCTTGAGTACGACTTAAACACTAAACTGTTTACAAATATAGCCTTCAATATTTTTCTGTAAGGAGATCAAAATCATGAACATGTAAGGAAGGTTATGACCGTATCTTTATAATTATTTTTTAAGAAATGTGCTTCAAAATGACTCATAATGTAACTAAAGCAACATAGTTGTCTCCAGATACATGAAATAAAATAATCCAAACAGTGTAATCCATATTTATCTGTGTTTAATTTATCTGTGTGGGGTAAAACTTGGTCCCCAACTTAGATTTATCATCAAAACCCACCATACAACACAATATTTTATGTTACCTTTATACTTGATGCCAAAAAATCACAAATAAATATATTGAAGAAGACAAAATTGTCAAACAGTACATCAACGGCTTTCAATTGGGGTTTTATTCCGTATACTTAAGGTTATTTCACGGATATGACGGCGTTCAAACTCAATCGGTGGAGGAAACCACAGAAATTAATCCATGTCAGAACAATGCTAAACGGTCATAGCAGTGACCTTTACAACTGGGCCGATAGAATCTAATATATGAAACAGGCCTGACTGTGTCTGGGCAATACCACACTGTTATTAACTGGTTTTAACAAAATCGGCGAATAAAGGTTAGGCTGTATACATGTGTTGACGTTGTTGAATGATAAGGCATACATTAAACCGTGTATATATCTGTGGACTACCAAATATGGCTTCTCGGTTCCCTTGCACTGTTTCATTTGGGAAAGTTTGTTAAAGAAACTTTTAACCACCAGCCGTCTGCTTTCAAAACAATGCTGACAATCGGCAAAATCTCACGTGATTTCTTGTTATGTGGACGTCATCACTTAGCTCGGCCGTGATAGGTGTATGAATATGTATCAAAATGGTACATTTCGTTCGCCGGAGGCCTATTTACCGGCGTATGGACAATGAACACGTAAGAAAATATAGGGTAATCTAGCGAATTTCATATGGTTTTGGATGCACAATATTAAGTTTAGGAGTAAATTTTGTTCTGAATGTAAAACAAACGGAAACTGTCTGCATTGGCACAGGCTGTGAAAAAGTTCCGGCCAAAATGGCGATGATCGTATCACGTCCGAGATGGTGTGCGTAGTACATTCGATGATTTCCGAGTGGCCTTGGTGAAGCTTTGATCAGCTTCTTCCGCAGTTAATACTGGCAACGCCGTCATACTGTTGAAATAACCACCACAACGCCGTCACACCAATGAAATAATCACCACAGTGCATGGCGATCATCAAACAGACGAACTGAGCCAAATTCAAACGGAAACGAAACCATCGGTAAAATAGTTTGTTTTTAAGAATATTAGTCATCACCACGTGTTTCCACCTCCTGTGTAATTAATCAACCTGGCTGTCAGTAGACATGGTTTCTTAGAACCGCCTTAAGACGTTGTCAAGATATTTGTTAACCATTGGATGAGGCAATAGTCGTTGGTGATGCAGTTAAAAAAAAACAACTCTGAATCTCTTAAACAAGTTTTAGAAAATTCAGATGCATGTGTGCTTCGCGGTGAAAAGGCCTGGCAAGGGCGACCTATTGTTCTTTGGATTTCAAAAACATCTCTGGAGGTGTTCATAAAGCTTTGAGACATTAACAGGCCTTCTTCTCAACATCTATTGTAGTCACGTGTTTCTCTTGCAAAGTGATTGTATTTGGAGGTACTCGGAGCTTTGCAATTTAGATTGTTTTAATTTTAGTATTGATTTCATTGTCGTCAAATGAGCCCAAATATGTTTATTTGAAAGTATTGGAAAGAGAAGTTTATTGTTGTTTGGATTTCGAAAACAGCTCTGGATGTGTTTAGACAATTTTAGTTAATTTTAAAACTTTCATTCAATTTCAATTTCATTTGAAATTTAAACACCCAACAACGTGATTTTATTGCCGTTTCAATAAGCAAGAACTGGATTGAAAAAAATTGGATTTTTAAAACCTAAAATACAAGTGTTTCCAAAACCGTTAATAGTCGGTGTCCAGGGAAAACTGAAGGGCTGCTCGTCGTTGTTTTAAAAACAGTACAGATTATGCTCACGAAAATTTGAAACTTTTTTTTTGAGTGCTTTCCCAGTAGTCAATGTCCAGTTGACCTAGCGATTTTATCTGGAGATGCATTTGCCCCAGATGTGTTAGCAAGTTTGGTTTACGTTGTTTCATTTATTTTTGCAAAGTGTCAAAAGACGGTGTGCAAAGACAATCAAATTCTTGGATTAGTCAAATCTTTTTGGAGGTTCATACAAAAACAGCTATTAGTGTACTAGCAACATTCGGAAACTTTTGAAGGCAAATTCTGTTCCCTTTCACAATAAGCTGTGGATAGTACGACAATTAAGAGCAGAGGAACAATATCAACCAAAAATCAGCAAGAAAGGTTGTCGCTGGATATTAATATTTTGTCTTGGAAATCGGTTTTAAATGCCTGGACGTAGCGCCGAAAACTACCCCAGTTTACTGAGTAGGTATTTTTTTCTTATACTCAACGAACATATTATCAGTATTTATTTTTGTCTTCGTATTTTGAGAGAGGGCCGTGGTTGGGTGGGAGATTCACGTCCCCTGGTGCCCGGTGAGCTAATGGGCATCAGGAAACCGATTTGTTTGTGGTGACCTGTTTTTTATCCTTTAATTCAGTGGGCTTTGTTACCAATGTCTTTGCGTAGCTAGGTTTCCTTCACCCATCGTGTTGGTACGCCGTCATATGAGTGAACTAACTGTAAGTACGACTTAAACCCCAATCAAAGTAACTATAGCAAACATATTTTACCTATGAAATATTTTTGTGTCGTTTAGAAAGTGATCGTTTTTTTGGATAACACTCTCTGACACTGAACAGATTCTAGTTCAGAAAAGTTTGCAGGCTGAGACCCTTGCGTGTGTAGAAGGCATGTGGAAGGTCGGATGGCTGAATTGTTTAGGTGGCCGGCATTTACTGCTGGCGACTCGGTGCCTGACTCTGAGGGCCGTAGGTTCGATTCCCGCAAGGGTCTCAGCCTGCAAAATTTTCTGAATTAGAATCTGTTCAGTATCAGAGAGTGTTATCCCAAAAAACAAAAATACAGTTTATTCATACATTGCTTCTGTGTATGTTAATCATTTAGGCGAAAAAAAGGTAAGAAGAAATATGAAAATAAATTGACAATGGCGTTTAGAAATACTTAAAGTGAAGGATGTAAAATCTATAATGCGGGTCGCATTATAGATTTTACAAACTTTATTATTTTAATACGGTATATCGCACATTCTCGAGGTGGATATTTTCTGAAAGCTTATACTTTTTACAAGCAACAAAAATAAATAGAAAACCCGGTTTAATTCGTTTCAGTCGAATTTTGGTCGAAATTCTGCGGTACTGGACTGACGTAGAACATATATTTTTTCTGCTTTAAGGCATGGTATCATAGACACTGTGAATTGCCATTTTCTCGACAGCATTACTTTTCCCGTCCTGTCTGGCTTTCTCCATAAGGCTTCTGTAAAATAAGACAAAAATCAATTATAGATACACTGTAATCATCACTTTAAATAACAACAGGGACAGATGGTTTGCATTGTTTGTTGAACAACATATATAAAGCTCTGATTTCCCTCCAAAAAATCCCCGGTGCAACATCATCTTGTGCCTAACAGAAATAATTCTACACATTAATTCATTTGGGAATAAGCTATATATACATGATATGCGACAAGCATTTTAGCCTGGCGGGTTAACGTCATTGTATCTATATAGGCTTATACAAACGATAATACCGTACGTAATTATACCTCGAAGAGGTGAGATATTTGTGAAAACGAACTTGACGTATTCTAAATGATAATGAAATTGCTGTCGATAAATATAAGTCACAGAAAGAATATCCGACATAGCTTTTATACGTTGGCCCGTTTATCACACATACTATATAGTCCGAATATATAATGTACAACAACGCTGCTTTCAATAGTTATTATTATGATTGTTTGCGCAGCTAATTTTTGATTAACAACACGATTGATCGTATACCAGCTTAAATTTTAAGCTGTTGTGTAGATTTATTTTGAAAATTTTTAAATAGATAAAGAATAACATTAAATTAAAATTAAAACAACTCGAAAGTGGAAAAAGACAAAAAAAAATAAAACAGAAGCCAACTGAAAGATAACAACCAATAAAGCAGAATGCAAACAATCAAATTTCAAAGCTTAAACTTCATATCTCTAATAGTTTACTATTTTTGTGATCGGAGGCTATACCACCGACGTATTTACGTGGTATTTACGTGGCCTATTTATAGTGTTGGCGTGGGATGATGAAACAACTCTCATCCCATCTTTGAGTCAATAGATGAAATATATATAAACTTGTCGATTCGTCGTCTTTGAAATAATATTATCTGAACGTATAATTATCGTTTATACACTGACGTTCAAAATAAAGGCCTAACAATCGAATATACGTTGGTTGTCATAAAAAGGCCAATGTAGGATGTGTGTCGGATATTGTTCTGTGGCTTATTTTTGTTATTTTTGATTTAAAACCCATATAAATCATTCTTAATGATTTGGTTTCCATCGATTACGTGTTAAAAAACAACAGCATGTTTTCCAAGCTGGTATTTGTATTGTTATACGCAGTCGTCGATACGCCATCGGGCCAATCCTTAAATGACCGTCTGATATACGTTTGTTGTAACAATCGGGGCAAAGTAGAATTGATGTCGCATTTTTTATTATTAAAAAATATCAACAAATATTCAAAAACAATTTCAGGAAGAGTCGGTTATTGCCCGCTTCGATCTGGAGAATAGCGGACACTCTTTGAAGTAATTATACTGACAGGGGAGGAAGGCTACTGATTGGTTCGAATTGAACCATACCAATTACAATTATGTTTTTGTTATTGATCGGGGTGGATCCTTATCATTTTATAAAAAGTCACTTGAATATCCTCGGTGAGGGGGTTGTAGTATAGGGCTTGCATCGAATTTACATCAACATCATTCATTTATCCCTGCTTATTAATGAAAGATTCACAAGCTCAAAATGAAATGCGATCAAAAGTAGAATGCCGTATATAACCACTCAAAAAAATGCACATGTGCATGGGAAACTAAATTTATTGGAACAAATTTTACATAGAAAAAGAAAGATTTTAGAACCCCATTCTTACACAATGCTTCCTTTTACAAAACTTCACTGGAATATCCTCGATAAGGGGATTGTAAGCGGGACATGCATCGAATTGACATCAACAGCATTAATTAATTAAATTAATGAAAAATTCACAAAATCAAAAATGAAATGCAAACAAAATAAACAAAAACATTTTCATAAATCAATCAATAAATGATTCTCAATATTTCCTATTTTAAATCACAGAACGTTGTTAAAAAAAACCTCAAGTGTTAAATACTGCTCCTAAAGTGCTAATTTTAACACTTTGAAAGAGCGCGAACAGTGACTGCTCTTAGAGTGTTCAACTAACACTTTATAAAGTGTTACATTTCAAGTGTTACTTCAGCACTTAATTTAGTGTTGATGTTGAAGCACCTAGAGAGTTGAAATTATAACACTTTATACTGGTCCCCTTTGGAGCTCAGAGTGAATTAGGAGAGATATGAATTAGAAGCTGTGAGACAGGAGGAAAGTGTGAATTTGATACACTAGCTCTGTGTTGGATTAGCTATTCACTAAATGTCTAGACCCCAAGATGCATTTGTCGCTCCCTGGCGCTTTTTCTCAGTATTTTGAACTATTATCTGATTGAGATAAAACAAAGAGTTCGTGCGGCACACACAAATCATATTTGTTAGCTTCCAAAGACATCATAATACATGTTACAACAGTCCCATGCTTTCTCTTTATTCCGTCCTGATTATCTTTTTACCTACATCTATTATATGCAGTATCGGCGATAAGATTTGTGAAATATCTGGGTGCAGGTCATTGGCCTGAAGGTCAGATAGTTTGAAGATCCATTGCTCCGTTAGTTCGAATGTCCGTTATAGTCCGAAAGTTCATTGGTCTAAACATCCATTGGTCCGAATCATAGATAAAACTGTATTTGTAGTATACATAATGCTGCAGTAGTTTGTAATTGAGGGGGTATGAATGCAATCTGTGCAAGTCTTTAAAGTAACAGTGGGGATAAGAGAACACAAACTCCTTTCACAAGCAATAGCAGCTTTCAGGTGTTCGTGAATTAGACGAAATTTGCAGGGAATATAGAAATGGATTCCGTCCGTCCGATACATTTCGTTTCCGGAGCATAACTGCAAAACCACTTGAGGTATCATTATGAAATTTGATATATACATGCCAAGCAAGTGGTGAACTGGTTCATTTCGTTATTTAGAGATTTCAAATCATAACTGTAAAAGCGCTAGATGTATACGTGGCAACAAGCTTCGACCTACTACAAGAAGCATGTATCGGAATAAAAGCCCCAAAGAAATCCACAAGAGTGAGAGAGCTGCTGCAAACATTATTATAAAAGAACTGATTCAACTGAAACCTGGAAAACGGTGTGCTTACAAATGTGCTGTGATTTTGTGCTGACCATATATTTTACTTAATATAAAACTTGTTTACACTACTTGTAGCGTACTCTGTTGTATTGAGTTGATTTAACTGTTATTCATAATAATTCACTTGATTATGACCTGTTTAAAATGCAGTACCTCAAGTTTGCTATTTAATGATGGTATGCATTTAATTGCACACATCATTCATTCCCTCTGAGTTTACTTGGTCAAATTTGTGCCAAAACAAAAATATGTTGTTTCTTATCCCGAAAACAAACTGGGTCAGTTCCAACCAAATAACTGAATTGATCAAATTTTGACCTGACCAGCTTTATTGTACTCGCAACTGACCAGCTTTTGTGGTCGAAACTGACCCAGCTTTATTGTGGTCGAAACAGACCAGTATTGTGGTCAAAATCGACCAGCTTTATTGTGGTCGAAATCGACCAGAAAAAAGCTGGTCGTCTTGCGAACAGAAAAAACCTGGTACACTCGTGACCGACCACAAAAAAGCTGGTCAGAATTTTGACCTGCTTTTTCCTGGTCGAACTGACTGTCGACCATAAAAAAGCTGGTCGGTTTCGGCCTGAAAAAAGCCGATTGGTTTCGACCAGAAAAAAGCTGGTAAAAATTCCGACCAGCTTTTTGTGGTCGGTCACGACTGTACCAGGTTTTTTCTGGTCGAAAGTGACATGC
>JAVFBZ010021137.1:0-13986 GCA_032466195.1 Katharina tunicata
CATTCAAACTGGGTGAGGGAAACCATTCAAACTGGGTGAGGGAAACCATTCAAACTGGGTGAGGGAAACCATTCAAAATGGGTGAGGGAAACCATTCAAACTGGGTGAGGGAAACCATTCAAACTGGGTGAGGGAAAACATTCAAAATGGGTGAGGGAAACCATTCAAAATGAGATACATTTGTACAAAAAAACAAAACAATAACAATGCTTAAAAAATAACAGACTACAGACTTAATGAATGGCAACTTCTAGTGTACTTCCGGTGCAACATTTCAGTCTAGCTGCCAAGAGCTTCAATTGCTTTGAAAAGGTGTTAACATAGATCTAAATGGAAACTTTGCACAAGAAGTATTCCAGAAGTTGTCCTCCATAAAGTCCATCTAGAGGAGTTCAAACGTTTAGTGTCAACTTCTATATGCCTCAAACGAAAGAGTAAGTTTGTAACTGTAGACAATTGTTATGGTGAACTACTCTAAGAAATCCTTAACTTTTAAAGAATATTCCTTAGATAAAACAGGGGACAATGCCATAACTCTTTAGGAAGAGGAGACATAATTTTTGCAGTAGGTAACCATGCATTTATAAGTACATATGACTTCTGACTTCAATAGCTGATCTGTTGGACAGGTAATGTTCCTCCAGTATGAAATATGAATGAAAGTTTGAGACAAGCTGCCTTTAGCCAAACTGCTCATTGGTCAGAGAATTTGTTTTTGATTCGAATTTATTTCACTTAATTGGCGAAGGAAACCATTGTAAACTGGTTACATGCAAGAAAGGACAAAAAATGCACATAGCATTAACAAAACAGGAAACCACAACAAATCGGCAGTCTGTGCCCCTTTCCCTAGAGAACAACAGGGCACAGGAGGTTTCCATCCGCCATTGGTCAAAAGAACATTGGTTAACAAACAATACACAAAATAGAGGTAGCCACCCGAGTAGCCCTACTAGACTAATGTAATTTCTAGTTGTATCCTCTTTATCCTATGCTTTTTTTATTTTTGGAGTTATTGGTTATTTAAGTTACAATGTGCATCTGATGCAGATTTCAGTTAGTTTGTTTTCATTTCAATGCAAATGAGAGCAGGGACAAAAAATTCAAGTAGATGTTAAATGTTAAAGAAAACTAAAGCATTTGAAGTCAACATTGCAAAGCACATCTCTGTAATCAGTAACACAGTCTGGTATGCTTCTCCCTATTAAAGGGAGAACTGTACTATGTTACACTATTTAATAATTTCTGATTAGACATATTTAACAGCAGACGACATAATCAACATCCTACTCAAAAACAAATTTATGAGATCGAAGAAAACCGGTTAGGGGAAATCTGTGATGTCGGGTGACGACATTCTCAATACGAAATATGAGGGTCACATTAGCCGAGTCTTGCTGCAACTAGATTTGTCTGTGTAGCTGTGAGATCTTAATTTGATTTATCCTCAGTGTAAAACACATCTTGATTAACATTTCAAATGTATTCATTAAAAACATGATTAATAGGTATAGCTAAAGCCAAGGGCATATCACATTCAACGCACTTCACACAAAAACTGATAAAAATGTTCACACACACTGTCCATCTCTCAGAATGCAATCTGATTGGTTGGTCTTATGAATGAAAAGTTTGTAGTCCAATCAAACTTTTCCTTTCAATTATGTCAATGTGTGACTGGTCAGACTGGCACACATAACTTTTTGCTATGCCACTCCTCACCCCAGGAAAATCATAGACCACATTTCAAGTGAAATTCCTTGTTTAAGGATTTTGTGGTTGTGAGAAATTTTGCAATTTATCCAGGGGTGTCCTACTATTATTTCACAGACAATTATATAAGTACAAGTACTGGACAAAAAAAGACTACAAATTTGAAAGGCTGATAACTGACCCACAAAACCTGAGAAACCAAACACCAAGTCTATCAGTTGTTTAACGCACAATATTCATGTCACAAGAGCGCTACTCCATAAGTTTCACAGAATTTAACATTTTTATAAAAAAAATATTGTTTACATGTTATATAAATGAAACATACACATTGTTACCATTTTATGTACACACATTCTACAAATTTTACACATGTAATTATTTTACACACATACATGTACTTTTATTATAATACAATTATAGCCTAAAATTGTCGACTTGGATGGTTTTTGTTTTCCAGAGTATTATAAATTCAAAGAATATTCCCATGTTACTTCCTGTGCACATATTATTTAAAAGTAACGTGCAGTTTTCATCCAACTTCTCAATAGCAAGAAAATTATTTTGTAAGTCTTCAAAATATGATATCAAATAAAAGGAGATCAGAGTCAAATCTAAAAAAACGAGTCTAAAGTAAGCACAACTTGCTTAAATTTTATTTAGGAGTCTGAAGATGAAACACAGATTAATAATATACCAAACTGTATGCATTTGACCTACTGTATTTCTTTTATATGGTATAAATAATGGAATTGAAATCTGTCGATTAGCCAATATTATTTATCAGTATGAAAAATAATGCCTAAAAACCACGCTCAAAAAGCAATACTGGACAGGACTCGACCTTCAACTAAAAACACTCACAAATTTTATAAGGAAGGACACTTATTATATCCTAGAGTAAAGTTTAAAAGTATTTTTAACAAATAGTACTCACCCTTGTGGAGTTGGTCACAGCAAAGTCAAAGGGTTCCACAGAGGAGAAATCTATGTGGGAAATAGCTCCAAATTCTTTCTTGATAATTGGGAACTGAAACAAAAAGTAAAACATGCATACATGTATTTATAAAGGTGGCAATAGAACATTTTGCATACATCCATTGGGATTTGAACCTGGGACTCTGGCTAGCAGGGCCAGTACTCTATCGACAGAGCTACAGAGGCTCACTTCAGAAAGAACATGAACTTTCATCCAAGTTAAGGCTTCAAATCTTTCTCTTCGTGAAGCACTGACACAGGGACATCATAGTTGCATCCAGATATTACCCACAAAAGTGTATATTGCTTGGTTAATTGTTAATTCAGAGATCTACTAAAGATAATAATATGAGTTACATGTATGTGTCATATTTTCAAAGTTTTCTTTTTATTCTGCTTCAGCTTGTAGTTTAATAACCACTCAATACAAGAGAATATTAGATTAAACAAAGTATACAAGTAAGGCAACTCGAAGGCAAAACTCAGTTTGACTGAATATTTCGACTTCAGTCAAAGGGAGTCTTCTTTTTCAGAGTTTCACTACTGGGTTTTGGAGTTAGCAATGTTTCAACAATTTAATTTGGCCACAATATAATGAATATACCTACGTGGTAAATATTTTATTTTTTAATTTTATTTTTGATGACAGTATTCATTCAGAAGGTAGATGAGAAAGAGACATCATTCATGTAACTGGTTGCCTGTTAAAAGATGGGAATTAATGCCGGTAACTGCTACCTGTAAATATCAACATTCCAATTACTTTCTCTGTTAAGAGTTTTATTTCCGATAATTTTCACAAAATTCTGCATCATTATGTGAATTCTATTTTGGTAAATAAAGCAAACAAAACCAGTAAACCACTCAATCCACAAGCTTCGGGTTAATTTGAACGGCAGTTATCCCCCTTGCCTAACTCAAATGCTGTCAACAGTGAGCTTTACGGTTGTACACACTTTCTGTACCTGACATTTTCTACACTGATGGCTTTATCTTCCCAATTCACTCATTTAATTTTATAAAAAAAGTAGGAAATAAAACTATCAAACACCCTTACTATTGTAGTTTAATCACAGTGATGTCTTATTTTGCTAAAAAAACTACACAGATTCAAAGAAATTGTATGGAAAAGCACGTGTTGGCGACGAAACCATGCCGGTTTAGCAAAAACTAGGTCATGAATTTGTAAAGAAGAAATCTTCATATATTAGCCATTACAGCCATTGGATTGCAGTCCTTTACATAGCTTGTACATTCATTTGTTAGCACAAACCTCTAAATTCTTCCAATAAATTGTATCACTAGTAATTTTCTCTCCAACTTTCGGGAAAGACTTTATGGTCGTCCGCTTAAAGGAGGACGCCATGTTGAAAATACTCTCTAAACATAAACATTGAGAAATATATAATTTCCCCAGTCAAATCAACATCAATCATTATATATCTTGGGCTATATAAGTGGAATATTTTATCAAACATGTAAATAGCAAAGTTGAGTTAATGTTTTCCACATAATATATCGTTTTGATAGAAATCCCTCTGATTGGTGAGAGTCACGTGACACATACTTGACTTGCATACATTAATTCTGCAAAGATTGACGGGAATGAATTAATGATAATAAGAGTGCCCCGATAAAATTGCCCCAGCGACTCGAGCTCTCGTGGCCGCAGCTGATAGAACCGGAGATACGGTAGCCTTAGCGATCAGACCCAGCATTCACCATATGATGGCAAACAGTGAAAGTAGCTTGGACGGGAGCATGGTATGTTTGTGAACTGTCGGTTTTCATTCAAGGCTCCAAGTAAACATTTTCTATAGAGGACAAATAGAAGCCCGTAACTGTCGTAACCCTTGCTAGCCTCTTTATATACCTCCGTGTCTGTTGTAGAATAGATTGTCAGTCATTGCTGGACGTTCATAACTATCAGAAGTTATTTTTGCATTACTTTGTGCAAAAAGTTTTTAGAAGAAATTATAAATTGTTAACTGAGTTGTATATCTGAAACCGCCAAACTGGATTGGCCAGGGATAATCGACTTGAGAACAATTATGTTCATGCAGAGAAAACTTCTACCCGCACCAGCTTTATATGTAAGTTTAGAAAATTACTTTGGCTTTAAATTAAAATTAATTTGATTGTTTAAATTTAGGATTTTCGATCAAAAATTAATTTTATAATTTTTGTCTTCAGGCTAATTCCCAAACCTTTTTTTTTAATTACGCAAATGCCTCCCGTTAGGCAGTTTTGTGTAATGAATTAGGGACAATTACGGACATTTGATTATTTGCGTGAATTTGAAATATTATCGTTATTTGGGTATTATATGACTTTATATTCATCGTTTTATGTTGGTTTTCGTGTTTGGAGTTACTACTAATTTAAGAAAGTTGGCAATGCGTTTACCAGAAAAATGGATGATCTTATATTGTCGGCAATCTTTAACATCCAATTTCTGATGACTTCATTGGTTTTCGTGTGATTTTTCATTTGTGAATTTCAATTTTATTTTGTTTCAACATTGTTTTATGTTGTTGTGAATTTCAAATGTTATTTTGTTTGTATTATATTGAAGTTGTTTTATTTCCACTTTCGTTTTGACAGCCTAACGAAGATATGAACGAGTCGGACGCGGAGTCAGAAAATGGTATGGAAAACGGCGAGGAAGAAGAATTAAATTCTGAAAAAATGGACCCTGCTGATCGAGAATTGTACGAAAAACTGAAAAGACAAGAGAGAGAGGAAAGGGAAGAGATTGAAAGAGAATTAAAAGCACACAAGGAAGCGATAGCCCGACATCAAGAACTTGAGGAACTCCGTGCGAAAGAACTGCGACTTCACGCGGCTGCCGAGCGTCTTCACCCTACCGCGGTGCGGGCTGATCGGGCAGACAGAGACCGGGACAGGGACACAGACCGTGATCATCACCGTAAACACAACGGGATCGATCTGCGATCGCCCTCGCGTAATCACTCCTCCGATAACGGGGTGCTTACCCCACGGGACATTAAATCTGAACTTGCTAGTGTATACGGGCACACTGCCTACCTGGACCGGTCATATCCCAAACCTTCCCCAGCCCCTTCCCCGGCTTCCTCTCTCACGGACGTATCTCCCAGCCACCACTGGTCATTCCAAGAACAGTTCAAACAAGTAAGCTAACTTTCATATCAATAAATTCTGTTGAAAAAAATATTGAAATCATCTAAACGTAATTAGGATTGAACCTGTATTCTTTTATTGATATATTTTGTTTTATTTTAATTCAGAAAACCCCTGAAATTGGTCCTTGAAAATATAATATTACATTACAATATTACAATTTTACAGATTTACATTCCTTTTTTTATTTCAACCCTGTTGACTTTTCTCTCTCAATTCCTGATAACAAATCTAGACATTTTAATTAGATTTTGCCTCAAATAATCTATTTTTTATATTTTAGTACTTTTATTTTTGCAACTGTTTGACAAACTTTTGATTGATACAAAAACATTAGTGCCCAAATTGGGAAGATTTTATGAGTTTTCGGTTCAGATTTTGATTGAAGAATAATAAACGTGTATGGGAATTGGGTGATATTTAGTTACTCAGGGGTGTTAAAAAGTAGATGGGAATCATTGAAAGCATTTGTGGTGTCAGCTCAGAATTAAACCCATCTGTCCACTCGCACGCTTAATTGCTGTTCTAACCACATGCTAGAGGTGTTGATCTAAATAGAACCCCTTGAAAATGGATAGTGCAGATGTCCCCCTGGTTCAATTCCATATGTCTGCCAGCACCCCAAATCATAACTCCACCTCAAAATCAGTTAAACATTTGATACTCCTCATTAATCAAATTAATTTCTACGAATGAAAGGAGTGGGCGTGGACAACTCTCAGCGGTGATATGAAACACAAGCTGCTGGGAAATTTTAGAATTCAAGGGAATATCGTTTTCATTTTCTGTAAAATATTTTTTTCATTAATTAATCTTTTAAAATTTGGATTGAATATCTTTTAATTTTCTAGTTTTTTTCTTTAATTAATTAATTTTAAAGGTTAAAAAGACAGGGAAAATCAATAATTATTTTACTTTAGAAGGCCTATTTGATGTCAAGTACTTTCAAATTATTAAACTTTTTATTATTATCAATCAGGATTGTGTTCCACTACATTATTTCCTTATCCCATAAAATATTGAGTACATAAGTAAATAGTTATAAAATTTATTATTTATCAATGCTAATTTGAAAAAAGAGCACTGCTTTTTTAATTTTGTCAAGGCATCAAGGCAACTACAGTTTAACATCCATGTCAAATAAATAGTGATCAAAACAAAATAAGTAAATAGTGATCAAAAAGATTTCTTTTTTTCAATTACATTATTTAAATAAAAAGTCAATAGTTGTTAGTAAATTAAATAATTTTGTTGTCGAAAACACAAATTCTTTATTGTGTGCTTTGTGCATATAGCTGTGGTGTATATTTCGATTTTCTTTGTACACTCTCATGTTTATTTATTGAATTACAGCACTATGAATTAATGATAGGGTCAATACAGGCAATCGCTCATTTGTCCACTTTGGTCAGCCCCATTTGATATTATAATTGTTAACATTGTACCCTATTTACTGATCTTTTACCGCATGGCTTACCAAATGCCAATTCTCGCCAAATATTTAATATTGTAACTCTTATGTAAACATTAAGTAAATTTTAACAAGTGGAAGTATTTGGTCATTGTGTAGACACTTTGATGTTATAATATCGCATAGCAGGGTACAGCAGCCTTGCTTTCTGTAAGGTATGAAAGAAAATTGGCACAGTGTTAAAATGGTCTTCTTGATACAGTGTGCCTCTGTGTTGATCACAGGTCTGTCAAGGTAGACTACCCAAAGGGCGTGGTGGACTCCACAAAGTACTGGTTCTAAAAGGCAAAGTAAAGAATATGGGAAATTCTAACTGTTTCATCTCAATTTAAAAATCTTTTCTCTTTTCTTTAATTTGGAGGTAAAGGGATAGTCTATTTAAATTTTGGATACCTTTCTTTAATAGTATATCTGGGCCATTTTTCAAACTTTTCCAATCATGATAATTCATTTTCAGTACTTCTTATTATTAAACCCAAAACAAATTATCAAATATAGTTACAAAATAAATAAACAATATGCAAACTAATCAAACAAATAATTATAAGGCTAATATTTTTTGTGGATTCTAAATTCAGTTTCTTATAACAGTTGAGGGTTATAAAGGCAAACATAACATTCTTACTTTGTCAGTTTTATTTTTAGCCAAACATTAGTATACATTTAGTTTTGAACTGAACTACATATCAATTACAGGGTTGTACACTTTGTATAAAAGAGTGTATAAATCTTTATGTATCCTCATAGTATTAATTTTGTAAAGTTGTATTTTTGGATTGCATGTATCAGATTTCTGATAATGAATTGCAATGAATTCATACATTGTTGACCAGCAATAACTCTAAGGCTATAGAAGATAGATTAAAGAAAAGCTCACCTTTGTATAGTAGTTACATTATGGTTTTAAAAAATCCTATTATTTTGGCAATGTAATTGAGGGTATTAGCTACAGATGTTAAAGAAACTATACACAGTCTTATGATTGTTTGATGGTTTTATGAAACATATTAACTTGAACTGTATGATCAGATGCCCTTATACTGATAGGCACTACGTTCAGTTTCCCACTTAAGGAAGAGGTTTTCTTTGTTATTTCCCGATTATATTCATCTTTCACTTTTATTATTGCGGGATAGAACATTTTCTCTCATTAATTTTTTGATACTAATTATCTTCTGATACATTTCCATAAATTCCTTTTTTTTTGTCTTCTTCTTCTTCTTGCAAAGAATTTCTCTTTCTTTTTTTTGTCCGAGTCCATGAAACAATTTTGAAAATTGGATTTCTTTTTGGCATGCTAACTTTTTGATTTACGTGTAGCTTCTTGTGCTCTCTGAGAAAGGGACATCAGGAAGCAGATTTGTTTCAGAGTGCTTTTTGTGTCCTGCAGTTGTTCTGTATTTTGTTGTCATTAAAATGTAAGGTTTCCTTTACCCACTAGACTGAACTGCCGTCATATAAGTGAAGTAACCTTAAGTTTGACGTAAAACACCAGCCATAGAAACAGTTTTGACTATAAATAAATGCTTTGAAAGGAGTTAAAATTTAAAATTTAACATTTCACTAGACTAGTGACAAATTTAACATATTTACTAGACTAGTATGACTGCCTAAGTTGGTACAGTATAATAAGTTTATAACCGCAGGTAAAGTTACAGACTCTAATAAGTGTAATAAGGAAGAGGAGTGTTAGCTGTGGTATTTGTCAGTTTTAATGTGGGCTCTGAGAGGAGGGGAGAGGGGTCAATTCTGATGGCATTCCTCAAACAATTCAGAGCTGTGATACCTGACAAAATTGAGAAAATTGTAAGTCTGCGTCTCCGTTTATCTCATCAAGATTGCGGCTGACGAGCAATGGCTACTTGTTGAGCTAAAGTGACAGGCCGCGGTGGTCATATTGTACCATGCATTGATGGGAATCACCGTCAACAAAGTTGCGTGCCGAAAAGATAAATTAGCCGTACGCCATGTCTGGGTGAATCAGGCCCTGCCATCAAAATTTCCCCCTTTCAATACAAGCACCATTAGGTACCGCTTAAATATTTGATGTAACTTCTGACAAATTTCTGGGTCATGAGTCAAGGTGCTAAAGCATCTTATGTAAACGACGAGGAGAGAGCATGGGGTGACCATCTCTGTGTATTGGGGGAGCTTCGACAGGTGACAGACACATCACTTCATCGAGAGCCGCCCCTCTCTAAACATCTATTGCATATTCTCTTAGCTATAACCTGTATTATGACCATGTTTGATTTGATTTATTCAGAAATATAACAAATATATTTGGGAAAGATCTGTTTACCTTGTTACAAATTCATGCAGTAACTAAAGCTAGACTATTTGCTGGAGATGTTGCTGGACCCTTCACATGGTCCAATCTGTTGTAACAACTTAAGGGGATGCCCCTTATTTGCTCAGATTTGATTGGGCAAAAGAAATTGTTTAGCAAATAAAACATATCAAAATTGTGCGACTGAAAAATGAATATAAATTGCACCGTGCTTTAACAAAAATCAACTAGAAAGCCACTTTATGCCAATATGAGGTTACTTGTTTTGAAGCATTTCTAAAATAGAAATAGATATGTGTGAACTGCATTACATATAGGCATAATAAACTATCTCAAATATTTTTTTGCTAAAGGGCGTTAAACGTCTGTGACGTCATGACGCTTCCTATCGTACTCCTACGTGAATTATTTGGCCTTAAACAAAACAGCTGTTTATTTTTGTCATAAAGCAGAATCAAATTGGCTTAAAATATGCAGGTATGTCTAAGTCCTTTTGAAAACACTTTGGTTAGCACAATAGTTGTGCCGGACACCTGAGAAATTGATGAAATATTTCTGCAGTCAAGTGACAACTGAACAGGTGTCATCTTGGCGCATTTATAAATAGAGAAAACACTAACTGAAATGCTAAGTATCAGTGTTGTGGGTAGAGTAGTAGATATATAGAATTGACATTGTTTTGATATCACTACCTGGCAGTTTGATAATGGTAGGACTGTCATGTATGAATTGAATCCACTTCATATGTATCCACAAGGAATTTCAATAAACATGACTTTATATATATAAGATTGGATCTAAAATATTTCCATTTCCTTATTGAGCCATTAATAATTCATCACAAGTTCATCATGTGATTCTTATTATTTTTATGCGACAGTAATGAAAGAACATTGTTTATTATTGTTTGTAAATGAAGTTTTATGTATGGTCACATTGGTTATACACTCTCAATGTTTTATTCATACATAGGTATTGATTGATAGAATACAATCACAAGTTATTTCCATAAAGCTGGGCGCAAATGTCATTTCAAGTATATTGGGCACTGAAATTGTTTCGATTTTGCTTAGTTTTAATGGTTTTGTTGTCTCAGTTCTGGTTGCATTCAGGAACCTGGTTTAATAGATTGACTGATTCATTAGGGTTTTAGACTTACGGTTATTTAACTTGTATGACAGTACGCCAGATCAATGGGTAAGCGATATGAATGGCACTGACAACAGACACAGACATCCCATGGCAAAAACAAGACTCAAAATTGGACGCCTAAACAAATTGATTTACTGATGCCCTTAAGCTTAAAGAGCACTTGGGCACATGTTATTTCTTCATGTTATTTTCATTTATTTATTAAAAACACAAACTGAATGTATGACAGTTGGCTTATTTTCATTGCATTTTATCATTAAAGTGGAAAATTTTGATTTGTTTAAAGCAGAAAAGGTGCATGTCTCCTATGGGAGGTGAACCTGGGTCCTCACAGGGAGGTAGTTTCAAAAAACTTCTTACGAATTTTTGTTATCGCAAACGACGTCATCCTAGGTGACGTCATTTACGATCAAAAATGTTCATACAAAGTTTGATGAAACTACCCCCATGGCCATGGCTCAGCAGATAGCCTGTATAGTTAATCAGATAAAAGACTTGTTTTTGATCTAAATTTGATCAAGCTCTGGTATCATGTCTAATCTGTCAGTTAAGAGGTGTTATAGTCAAGTGAATGAGTTTTAGATAGAGTGCTTTAATGACAGGCTCCCTATTAAACTGTATGGGGTAGTCTAGTGTTAGTTTTTATTGGAGACAGTAGGGGAAGCTATAGACTCCCCTGGAAATGTCAACAGACTCAGCAGGGTGCTCCTTTAAGAGCCCCTGTCTTGTTGTCCCTTCTAACCTCATGCTATTAAAGTCACACTGGTGCCGAGTCACTTAGACCCTTGATCAATTTGCTACCTCTCATTCACTGTCAACAATAGCTCTTCTCCCAGCCTTTGTTGGTGTAGCAGTCAGGGGGCAATGAGAGGGAACTCTGATTAAATTAGTCTGCTCCAGTCTGTTAGAGTACCTCTCCCCTCTGACCGAGGGTTTCTTCTGTCTAACGCCCCTCAGTGCACCCCACCCTCTCTGCCCTATCACTATCAACCCTCACCAATCCTCAGACAAATGGATAAATAACTGCTGCAGATTTTGATATGCCCATGTCAAAAAATTCTATCAAGTGGCTAGTGTTGATGAATTCCGTGATCAAACAGAAGTTGGCTCCTGGCCAAGCTAACCCCAGCCAACACAGATAGCCTGTGAAAGTGACAATGGATTGTTGACTAAGATATGTTGTATGAGTGCTTGTCACTTTGTCAATTTTTAGTGGTCGGCACAAGGATAGTTTTTGATTAATTGATTGAACAACAGCTCCTGAGGAGGTGAATCCCATGTTGTTTTATCCCTCCTGGGGCGAACTTGAGCCAAACTTTGTTAACTCTAGCCTATGACAATACCTCACAATAGACGTGTTTGGTATCAATTCATAGGCCAACTTAAAGAATTTAGATAAAAGGGACATACTGTAAAACACCTGGTGTGATTCTATTTATTCTCGGGTTTCTAACTTAATTACAGAATTATCATAATAAAGTTTCTCATTTTCTATATCAAACATAGAATAAAGACCCTTAGCTATTTCAAGTTTTCTTGTAAAATCCCCTGCGGAAATTAAGTAAATATTAGAATTAGAATGAGCAAATGTATCAGTGTCTCTCAGCCGTCAGACAATTCGAAAAAGGTCGATGTCAAATCTACTCATTTTGTTTACTCTGACACTCTTCAACGATATCATTTAGCGAGTAAATTTACAGAGAAAGCGCTGCGTTCTTTAAACTGATGACACTATACATAGGCGGATGTAAAGCACGGTGTCATTCTGCACTGGGTGGCCTTCTACGCAGTCGTCATTTACAAAACAGGGACTTAAACGTGTCTAGTTGAGTAAAGGTTTGAAGGCGTCAGATTTACGTTTATAGCTAAGAACAATATTTGATGAAAACCCAATTGAAAGTAAACAGTTGATCCCTTCCCAGGATTGTGCTGAAAATTAGCGCATGTGACAGATTTGTTTTAACATTGTCCTGCGTAAAACTTCTATCAGAATATCATGTCCACGGCATACCTTTACAAACTCTATAGCTTTGTTTACTTTCACCTTTGTTGTTTATTTTTCTTCTCTTATGAATACAGTTTAACATTTACTTTGTCATGAAAGTCTAAAAATATATCATTCATATTAAAAAGAATTTTGTCACTTAATCTGCATTCAGTTCTTAAGTTATATATTTATCACACCTGTGAAAATGGGCTAAATTTCCTTTATTGTGTAGAAATAGAGGAATAATGTTGTGCGTTATATTTTCATATAAAAATAATAGAGTTATATTATCATATCCATGCATATTGATTATATGCAGGGAAACACGTTTAACTTAATGACTAATATGCGGTCAACAATAAACAAGCATATAATTCATACCTGTGAAGTAAATTATTTCCTTATTTTAAGTAAATAAAAAAATAAGTTTTATAATTGACATCAAATAAAAAATATTTAATAAAGACACAAACAAAAGGAGAAAAGGATAGTGTTTTTTTTGTTTTTTTTTTTGTCGTATAAAGGTTTATTCATTTTTGATAGTATTGGTAATATTAAAGCAAACTATGTATTAAATATATATTTCTCAATTTCACGAAAATAAATGATTTTGATTTAGGTATCTATACATTCTGCTCATCCTATAAAGAAACATTTAATAAACTAAAATTATAAAATTGTCAGTAAATACATACATTAAAGCCTTATAGTGTATATAAGTAGAATTTATTGTATACTTGATATATAAAAGACAGAGACATAAAAGACCGAGTTGAGGTCATTTTATTTTATGATCATTTTTTGTCGTACAACATTTTGTGAAAGTGGCCCCTGTTCCTCTTCTATATCTGTTTATACCTGATTTTGATTAATTTATTTTTATACCTTACTATTTTTTAAGTCCTTTGTGGTGTTAATTTGAAATCAATTGAACCCTGTTGAAATCCCAAGAGACAGATCAATAAATGTTCCTTGATTAAAATTGGATAAAATCAAAGGAGACGAATTAACGATTACTTTTTGATCTCATTTCTTGCGTGTCATTTAATTGCATTGCTTAATTTTCATTAGTCGGAAAATGTGTTACTCAGGACTTTTTATACTATCTTGAAATTCATTTAATTCCTGTCTTCCTCTTTTTTTTTTATTTTTCATTTTTTATTTTATCCCGCTATGTTTCATATATTATCCTGTATGTTTAATCCTTGCTGGGTAGAACCATAACAATAATTA
>JAVFBZ010021137.1:14086-29572 GCA_032466195.1 Katharina tunicata
TTTTATTTTATCCCGCTATGTTTCATATATTATCCTGTATGTTTAATCCTTGCTGGGTAGAACCATAACAATAATTAAAAGGGTCTTTTATTCTTTTTTTTTATTGTCAGTTTTATTCAGTTTGTTCATTTTTTGCTCGGTGTAAGAGTTCATTTAATTGATTTTAAGGATCTAATTTAGTTAATACTTACATTTCTGTTGTTGTTCCATTTTTGGATAACTTGAAATCCTGTTATAAATTCTAATAATTATGACACCTTCCGACCTATTTTTGTTGCCTTTCCTTTTTAAAAAAATTGTTATTTATTTTATTTTACAGTTGTACGAAATTAATGAAGATCCCAAAAGAAGAGAGTTTCTGGATGACTTGTTTTCTTTCATGCAAAAGAGAGGTAAGTTGTTATTCTTTAAATAATTTCTAAAATTTGAAGCAATGGTGTTGTTTGTTTTGTAAATTTCAACATTTTTTCACAGGATCCCTGCCATGATATTAATTGTATTAAAATCTGAAAGGTGACTATCCATTATACCTGCATTCAATTTTAATATGTTTTATAAATGTGGAGGAAAAATTACTGTGCCTCAACCAAAATTCTTACCATATATTTATATACTATATACGTCCTCAGCGTAAAAACATGTGAATAATAGCTTGTATTAATAATTATATGTAAGGAATCTTTAAGGTATAACATTACACAAAAGTTATAATCTGAATTCAACTGAAAAACATGAAGAAATAAAGTAACAAATTGGGGTAAAATCACAGGCTACTTTGTAGTTAATTTTGTCAGTATCAATGACATAGACACAGGGCATGCAGATCTAGAAAGGAAATGAGCTTGTGGCATTTTATATTACCAAGTTCGTGTTACATGTAGTTGACGTTTTGTATGCTTGTGAGCTGTGTTACCTGCAGAAGTAATGTATAACAAGGTTTGATACAGGTGTCACCGATTGCATGACTAGCGCCCATGAGTGACGACTGGGCCTACCCCAGTCCTTGGTTTGCCTGTCACTGGAAGTACTTTATTATGGATGATGGGAATGTAAGATAAGCGATTAAGGAGATGTTTTATTAGGTTTAGATTGGAGGCAGCGATTTGATAGGTATATATCAAATGTGATTTAATGGTATTGAATAGCCAGGTAAATGGTATCCTATTGTTGGTTGATTGCAATTCAGGAGGGTTCACCAGGTAACCCTGTCTAGCCTCTGTCTGCTCCCAGAGCCCCATCGACATGTCCTGAGCCCTTCTTAACTACTCCCAAATTAACTCCCATCAAAGGAAATCAAACCTCACATAGCCTTAATCTGTACAGTCAATGTTGTGTTGATTTATGTATTTTATGACTTTATTATATAGCAATATTGACAATGGACCTAGTTTTTTAGATTTTGGTGGCTCATATGTTAATTAATACCAAATTTACTTGTAATCATTGTGGAGAGAATTAGATTTTAATTCTTATAGTTAAACTTTTATAGAATTTACATTGCATAAAGTATACCTGTAAGCTATAGCAATTTATAATGTATACCTGGGTGATACTATCAAATTGCATTATTATTTCAGGTGGGAGTTTTTATGTGTTGGTTACCTATTGTGTTCATTTCACATCTTTGCCCTATAAAACTGTGAAATGGAGTCAATTTGTGTCTACCAGGCCTTTGGTGCTATTACCATGTATACTCTAATGGGTCTTGTCTTTTGTCATTCACTTTTTCCCGGTCTTCGGTGAAGTCATTCTCTGCTAATAGTTTTGTCTAGATCTCTGTTATTGTACAGTCAAATTTCAAACAATCAGCTGAGGGCTCCCAGTGACATTATAAGCAATTAGAGCCTAACTGTAGCTGTTGCATAATCCCTCAGACTTCAGATCTACCGCCAAATTATATAGACTCATATTTTATCAGGTTTGTGGTAGCAATTGATACCCGTTACAGCTGAGATAACAAACAGAAAAGAAATAATTACAAGTAGGCTTACCCTGAAGTGCTCGTTTCTGGTTAATTGGGGTAAATTGTAGCCAAATAGGAAAAATAAAAGATTTCCTTAACAAAAAATTATAACGAAACGAGAAAAAAAGAAAATGGTTCCTTTAAAATGACTTCTTTTAGTATGACACATCACATTAGAAGTTGTGAATTGCTTATTATAACTAAATACATGTACATTATTATGGATGAACAACTTCTATATATATTTAGCCGTGATCATTTTTGGTGCTGTGGTTTCTCCTGTCGTTTTCCAAGTCAAATAATATTAAAATGCTTAGAATAATAGTTAAAATAATTTTTTCCTATATTTTCTAAGAAATTTAGCTCCTACATTAGCTACTGTCTGGATTGTTATGGTCTTTAGGCACAATAAGTTAACTATCTAGCATAACACAATAAACAGGTTTTTATTATTTCTGGTTTTGCACAACCAAGTTTGCAATTAATGTATGTGAATATTTATATACAAGCAAATGTATAATAATATGATAATTTTGATACTACTTATATTGAAATATAATAGGCCTATTCCAGTACAAGCATGTTTAAACAATTCCCCATGTTGACCAAAGGGAAATGTGGTAACTATGAAATACCTGTTGTTTTATTCATGAATAACTTAGTAGAGCTAATAAAACCATGTTGGTTAAATTTCTTAATACCTGTGTTTAATCAATATTTACTAGTACTTTTATTTATCTATATATTCAGGCCATCTCATAAACCTGCAAAAGACAAATTCCTGCTAATTATTGATGAGCATGACAATATGGCTTTTCTTAAAGAAGTAACTGTAGTATCTAATAAATTGACTTTATTTGATCTCAATTAATAAATATTATATAGGCAGTCCCACTAAATTCTCTCCAACTGCGTTTTATGTTTCAGAGACAAATAAAAAGACAAAGTTAGCTTACAGTAAATGATTATGAATCTTTAAAGCCACTTGTTTTTATATATGCCGTCATCTTCTTACTTATTGACAGACCTTGTCTCTGCTCAAAAATATCATTATGTTACTGGTTTCAAATATATTATTCAATCAGACCCATAAAGAACGTTTTATTGAACTGTATTGAAAGGGCCTCAAAGGAATATAATGTATAACTTTCCTAATGAATAATAGCTGGGCATGTGACAGAAGGCTGTACAAGATTTTCATAGCGTTACATACAGTTTTCTTGCAGAAATATTCCTGTACATAATTATATTTGTTTGATATAAATAAATAATAAACATAACGTAATATTTTTAAATGAATAAACAAACGAACAAAAAAGGGTTTTACGGTGATCAGGTTTTGACAGAAAAATATCTTTCAAAAAATCAGATATGGAGACATGTTATTTTAATCTCCCCTTTTAAACCTTCCTAATTTCTTTGGTTAAAATCTTTTGCAAAGTTATTTTTAGCAACTTTTAAAGACATTTTGACAGAGTTGTAATAGAGAGGTTAACATTCCTCTAAAGTCTTTAAATGAAGATCATGTTATAATTTTCTATAATTTATGAGGCCATACTTTGGTTTAAGTTATATTCCTTTTTTAGTTGATCTGTTTTTATCTAGGTTCTCTTCGTTTTTGAACCATGCCAAATTTAACTTCTGTATTTATCCTTAACTTTTATTTTTTACCATTCCAAATTTGATTTCCATATTTTCCCCCAAAAGACAGAGTATCTATAATATTGAGGGGTTGCTGCAAGGGAGCCCAGTGTTCCCCCTGTCTAACGAACCCTGTATCTGGCTGGTTGTCTTAGGCCGAGGCATCTCAGGCTGCCAGGCCAAGCCTCCGAAAACATTCATTAGGTAATGCTATACTTTTATGTGGAGCGTCTATCATTGAATTGAAACAAACAGTGTCAGTGTATGTGTTGAGTTTCCAGTCTGCTATTCCCCCATCAAACTTCACTGCAGCATTATACAAATGTTTAGCATTTTACAGTTTTGGTTACCTAGATGTTGTCTACAGTAGGACTTGAGAGTATCAAAGTGTCAACAGACACATCCTGGGGTTTCAGTAAAAAACTGGATAAAAAATATACTAGGAGAAAAAAACTATTTTCATTTTCTTATATCATTTTAAGCATATGCATAAGCAGCATAACATAAAAACTAACATTATACTTTTTTTTAAATCAGCTAGAAATTTGACGGATAAATTTTTCCTTATCGATAAGAAGCTTCAAATTTATTCTATTTATTTATTTTTGTTTCTTTTATACTCCCGTATCATGAGTAAAAATAAGATCTATTTTGTTAATTTTGTATTCAGTTTTCATTACACTATAAAGATCCTAATTTGCTCTAAGAAGAACAATTTTGTTCAACATTTGGTAATATGTCTATGCATGTATTGCCTACATTAACAGAAATTGTATTTAAACAAAGAAGTCATAATAGACTTAGTTTAACTTCTTAAATCAATTTCCTGAATTTGCTCCAGCAAGTTTTCTTTTTAATATACCAGTAATAAGTGAAAGTACAACATGTAAAGAAGTCTTTGTTAAGAAACTACTGAATCAAATTCTGGCAATATGCCACAATCAATATATAATTGGAAGAAAAAAAAATACCTGTACGATTAGTACAAACGAACTTTCCCTTAACCACAATAACATTCTTTTACATGGTATAAAGAGATGTAGAGAATTTTTACGGTGCAATATTGTGCTGCCATAAATTGTATTTATGCTGCAGCAGAGGTTATGTTGTTGACAGGGGGGTCGGCTTGATGTGGAGATTGGCACTGCTACAGCATCAGTCTGTCATCATGCAAAAGTCATCTGCCTCACATAGTAATTGTTCAAAGATGAAAAATACCGTTTTTGCCTTTTTTTAACAGCCTTTGGTTAAATACCATGATAAGCTAATAGGAACATTGCTTTACTGTTAGGGATATTTTTTCATTTTTTATAAAAATTTCTAAACAAGAAATAGTTTATTATTTACTCTGTTTTGCATTTGATCACGAACGGTCCCACAATTATTCTTATTAGTATGAAAAGAGCAACGTTAACAGCATTAGTGTATTTAATAATGATTAATATTAGGAGTTGTATAGGTAGGTGTTCAATGAGATATAAGTTTTCAGGAATTAAAATAAGATTTTTTTTTTTAGTTCTGACTAAAAAGTTTTATTTTAAAATGTTCTTTTACAACTCTGTCAAAAGAGTCCATTGGGAGAATATATCGCACATTGCTTGTTAACTCTTGTTTGTCTCGAAATAAAATAAAAAAGGGAAATATCTTGACAATCTGTAGCCTACTTGTGTTAAACATGCGGACATGTGATTCATTGCAGTTGTTCTTAAGTTACATTATTATGATTGTTCCTTGATTTGCCTTTCTGCTGAATAGATGCCAGAATCTTTTATCAGTAACTCTAATCTTAGGCCATTTGCAAATAATGAAAGTTTTATCAATTGAGACATGTGATACTTGTCTTTTTTAGATCATCAATATTACAGTTGATCTCTGTGTTTTTTATTTGAAAGAAATTGGTTTTCAAGATGTGCTTTATTCCGAACAAGACCTGTTTGTAATGCTTTACAATCCTTGGGCTATCGACCAGTACAGCTGGTTGTATCAATGCAAACATGGGGCACTTGGGTGTCAGGAAATCATCAATAGTAATTGATCTTTAAATGGTTTATTTAGAGATGCTGGTGTTCAAGATGTGCTTAATGATGACTTGTGTTCCTGTCATCGAGGAAAACTCATGTCAATGAGCCAGAAGTTAAGCCCAATGAACACTTGCCGATCTCCACTTTTCTTATTTGAATTGAATTGATCTTTCCAGGTTAAATAAAGGTGTTCATCCAGAAGTGCTGACAAGAGGATGGCTAGTAAAATGATATAGATTAGAATGAATACATATGATGGGAGATAAAAACACAGCAGCTTTGAAAGTTTCTGAGTACCGTAGCTTTTCATGTGTTTATTAAATGGACTCTTCTTGTCAAAGCTTCTCTTAATAGTTACATGTGATATAAATAACACTGTAAACAAATAAAATACTTCAAGCTAAGATTTGTACAGCTATTGAAATTATTAATGATATTTATGATTTCCTCATTCTACTGTAAATTGATAGATGATTCCCTTCTTTAAACCCCAATGAAACAAATATTTATTCTGCATAACCATAACCAATTGTTCAAGAAATATTTTAAATGAAAAACTGTTCTGAGGTTATTTCATTTAGGAAGTCAATTCTATAAACGGCAAAGAGAGAAAAATATCAACCTTTTTGTTCATGAAATTGTGAATATGCCTCTCTTGCCATTTCTTGGATTCTGGAAAGGTTTTATTTTACTTTTAGTGAAAGACTCCACTTTTTCAGGTAACATTAGTATTAGAGAGTTTATATGTTTTCTTCAACCATCAATAGGTAGCATTTTAAATAAGGAAGCCAATATTCAATCAGATTGTTGGATATTAATTGACACATCAGGACTTGTGCAGACAATTAAAATGGTCAAAACTTTTGATATTAAACAAAGTTTCCAAGACACCAAGGGGTCAGTCTATTTAGACCTAACCATATGGTGTGATGATAGGAGGCTGGAATGAGGAAAGGCAATCTGACATGTAACTGACCAGATCTGACCATCAGTGAATTGTTTACAAGACTGGCCCATGTGTTGATGTGCTGTTGTGACTGTATGTATCAGTCTGTAGTCTATAATATTTGGGATGGTCAGCCCACACAGAACACTATCTATCCTGTATCTGTTGAGAGCCATCAACTACTGGCCAATATCATCAAGGGAAACATGATCCCCTTCTGCAAGACTTCAGAATCAATTGCTATTTCTGGCTTCACTTCTACATCTTGTATCAGTTTCTATCCAATGTGCACAGTGATTCTATCACATAAATATTGTTTAAGGAAAGTCAAAAAATCACCAAGACACCATTAGCTAACCAAGCTCATAGAGGGAAACATTATTCCCTTCTACAAAACTTAAAAATCAATTTGTATTTCTACGTCAAAAAATCAGAATTAGAGCAAAGGTGATGATACAAATATTACAGTATGAAATTTAAAAAAAGACATTTAAAGTCAGAAGTTTTTGTGTGGAATCAACCCTGCTTCTATAAACTTTGGATACAATTTGACTCAACTTCTTCATCTTGTAGCAGTTTCTATTCAAGGTATATGTATGTATACATCATGCATGTGAACAATAGTTTAAGCAAGATCAAGAAAAGAAATCATCAAATATCTTTTTGGAAAAGGCTGAGGAATTTGGTGTAACTTTTGCCCCAGTAATTTGATATTACATGTGACTAAAGCTTTTCATAGTGAGAAGTGATATCAATTTTGTGTGTGTGGAATCTGACATGTAAATTGCTTTGTGATAAATACATGTGGTACCAGTTAGAGAGGTGTTTGGGTCAGTTAATATTTTCAAAGTTTGATCAATCTTTGTTAATAATGTCAGAAGATTCTAACAGTACTGTTTTTGATACTATTATTGTTAAAGATGTCAAGGGTATATTCATGGGGACACTGCAGAAATCGGGTACATAATGGACAAACGATGCAGTCTCTATGTCAATCATTTCTGGCCATGCTGAATTATCTCTTTGTTTACAACTAGCCAATAAGATTCTGTTGATGAGGAATTAAATACTTACATTGATGTGACTGGGTGTCTGCTGAGAGGAATCCTCTGATAAGGATGTGGGAGTCAGCCAGGGGTCAGATTGGGGGGATTAAGGGAGAAGGGTGTCTGGTTAGGAACTCCCATTAAATTAGAACAGTGAGGAAAATTGATATCTGACAGATGAGAATATTATATAATAAGATGAGTGAGCAGAACTTGTGATGGTATTTGCAAGTAAACAAATGGTCACCATTGGTATATGTAATTATAAGTAGACATGGGCAGTAGTGTGAGAAAACTGGACATTTGCCTGGGTCATCCTTGCAGCTGGCAACCCCGCCTTATCAAGAGAATATCCACTCAGATTAGAAGGGAATTTCACTGGCATTAAAGCTCATCAGCACATCTGTTTGATGTCAGAATCACTTATAGCTACCCCATCTCTCAAAGCACAGTTCACTATTACTGCTTGTCTTTGGAAATAACATACTTCACATAAACTTTTAGATATCGTACAACTGTAAATAATTTAAATTTTAGAAAAATTATTAAGAATTGTTCTTAAATAATAATACAAGACAAGAATATCCATTCCAAACGTAGACTGAATTAACCTTAATTGATACTCTTCAAAATCATTGAACATATTCTTTAAGATTTATTGATTGTCCAAGTGGTTTACATTCATTTTGTCCACCTTATCGTCTAAATCTAAAGGAAGGCTCCATCAATCTTCCACCATATTTCAAGCTGTCAAGTATTAAAAGATGTAGATACTTTTTCTTTTTTGGAATATAATATTTTTCTAAGTTATATAATATAATATATAGTTGAGTAACTTTGAATGTCCATAAAGTTTGTAGGCTGCCCCATCAAATTATTTTCTTGTTCTGAGAATGTTGTCACATTGTTTCTATGATACGGTGACTTGTGTGCAATGTTTGTCAGTTAAATTCCCTGTCAGACATCATTAATATTGAACTGTATTCCCGAGATTCTTAGAGAGTCACCAGTTAGCCGGAGAAGACAGCATGATTGCAGGTGCCAACAATTGGCTTAATAGTTCGGTAAATTTAAAAGCGCACTCAAATATGTCTCGATCCAACAAAATGTGTGTTTTCCATGCTTTGTTTTTGTGTTAGATGGGGTAAAATTGGTCTAAATGAGCTAAGGGGCGCATGTTTCTTAGAAATACCTGCCAGCCCAACTCTATCCCCATAAGCATGGTGAATGTGTGGAATTTATGCCGTTCGTCCAGCTATCGTGGTGAGAAATCTAAACTGAGCCAGAGCACAGTGACAAACCTTGAATCGTGCTATCATCAAATTGCGATCGAGATGAAGCCAGGTATTTGTCCTATGTTTTTATTTTGTCCTAAATCAACAAATGCACAAGCTCTGTGTTTGTCTGGAGTCCTATGATGGTGAGTGAAGCGCTCATACACCACGTCAGAGACACAAAGAAGGCCTTGATCTACGGCCAACTCCTCTCTTCCACTATGGAAATCTTTAACGTCTTTAAAAAGAAGTTGGATCCCTAATCCAGGTGGTAAATTCCTGGTATCTTGACACCTGGTACATCCCACCAGTCCTGCTATTTCTCACTCACATGAAAAGATGCCATGTATTTTAATAGTTCGTGAATTATCGGTTTGGATCAAGCCGAATTCCTTTGATTTCTCGTTTTCTTTTTCTCGCACTGCATCGTTGTTGTTGTGTAATACATCTAGAATAGACAACCAAATTTTTATTGGAGCTTGGGGGCATTGATGGAAAGCGGTAATTCTCTGCGGCTTTTTCTCTGACCCGATTTTGGGATTTTTCCCCTGATGTCAAACCCTGCCATGATCTATAAATCTTAAGCAATGCCAAAAATTGTAAGTCTAATTCAAGCTCTTGAAAGCTCATTATCTTTTTGTTCTTTCAACTATTTATTTGCTCATTGTTTTTGTGGTATTTGCGCGGAAGACAGCAGATTGTGACCGATAGAAGAAATAGGTCAGACTGGGTAGAGCGCCGCTCCACCTGTGCTTACCCCAGACACTTTAATACAAATAATGTTGACATTGTTTTAGCCTATCCAGGTGTGGGGAATTAGCATTTTGATAACAGCTTTTGTTTTACTTTTTTTTCTTCTTAAGAATAAAGTTTTTACAGATTTTTATTTTCATTTTCACCTGCTCTCTTCAATTTTAAATTAATATTACCTTTTCATTTGTCACTTACTACTAACCTAATATTCAGTTTATGTCATTAAATTGAAAAACAACAAAAAGTTTTATACAAATTAGGGATGGAAAGGTTGATTCTTAATATGTAAGACAAAAAAACAACAACATTGTACTGTTTTCTAAACCTGTGTAGAAAGAATATCTAGTTAAAGTAAATAAATTTAAAGATTTTAGTTGAACAAATTTCATGTCTTTACAATTGGGTTTATGGTCCAGCAACGGTCTGAAGGTGGATTCATTGCTACTGCTACAGGGGTTAATTGCATGCAATCTGTCCTCTGTCAACTTATCAGTTTACTATCAACATAGGTTTGTTTTGTTCCTGTAATACTGTCATAATCTTTAAACCTAATTAAAACTGCTTTAATTGGCTAATTTTAATGATCAAAAGCCATTATTTGTTTTTGTTGATATGGTTATGAAATATTGTTCCCGATCCTATTATATTAATAAACTGGCATAGTTAATCAATTAAACAGTTTATTTTGTTGTTGAGTTATAGAGGCCCATTCAATCTGATTGTGACCAGTCATACACAAATATAGGATTATCCCATCCTTGTTACACCACAATTGTTTTGCCCAATCAAAATTCCCAGCAAACATGAGAAGTTTGTATCAAGTGTTTGTTTATGAAGTGCTTTTCATTTTAAGAACAAGTATTGGTAATATTTGTTGATTGAATGATACCATGTCCTTGGGTAAAATTCTATAAGCAGGCACCTGCAAGTCATGTACATGCATATTCAGGTAGATGCATTGGCAATTAGTCCCATTGATTCCTGTGGCGTTATATTAGGATTAAGATAAAAGGGATTAATAAAGAAGAGAAATCAATCAATTCCACCCTATTCTCCATGTTTGCTCAAGGTATATATGTGTTTAATTATACAACATGATTTGACAAGTGTTGCTATGTCTATTATACTCCAGGCGGTGAGAATTGTGGACACAGTATAACCAATACAACAATAGTACATTTCATGCTTAGAATGTGCTGTAATTACCATAAGAAAGGGACTCTTAAATAAACATTAGTGCAATAAAAATTGAATCATTAATGTTTTTAAAAGTTTTAAACCAAAATTTTCTATTTTATAGGTCTAGCAATTTTAAATACATATCCGTTAAATTATCTAACACTGCATTGCAACATTACAACTGAAGATCAATAGATTGCCCAAGTCATTCACATTCAATCTGTCCATTCTGAAACCTGATCTCTCTCAATCTGAATGAAGGCACCATCAATCTGCTACAACATTTCCACATTTTTAATTACTGTATTAATTGCAACTTCTGTTAATTTCACATGACATGCCAACTGTATTTGAGTGACACAAAAAGTAACAAATGTTCTATTGAAATACTTTACAGATATTAGATCACAAGCTGGCTCATGGTGTGAATTAAGGGGCTGGTAGGTGTTTAGAACGCTCAGCGATTAGGGCAGGGTGTGAGATTGCCTCTGGGGCATCAGAGAAAGGGGGAGGATATGTAGGGAAACTGGGACAAACAAAAGCCAGTCAACCATGACCATTTCTCCCACAACACAAAATCATTCAGTTTTTATAAATTGTGTCTCATATAGGTGTGATGTAAATCTGACAGCATGTAAATAACTCAATCAAAAGTATATATAAACATTCACAACAATTTCCCAGTATTTCATTAATGTTTCAATTAAAGTAAACTTTTCACTTTTAAGATGGTCTGACAGAGAAAATGCATCCCCCAAATGATTACTCACAGCTTTTCAATTTTAAGATGGTCTTACACAGAAAATGTGTAAGGATATGACTTGAGGAAATAAATTGAGAGCAAGAAAAGCCTTAATGAACGTAATTCATCAGATTAGTAAAACAACACTAAACAAACAAATAAGCGAAAAATAAATGACCTTGACCCTGGTATGTCACCTGCAAGATAACAAAAATGAATGAATGGTTGTTGGTGTTTATCATTTTGACCAGGGTGATATGATAGGACGTTGTCTATCTTGAGAGCTGAAGTACCCCATTACCTGTAAAGAAAATTGAAAAATCTAGCTGCTTGTCGGCACTTATACATTAAGCTTCTTTGTAGTCAGGACCATTTTGCCTACATGGCACAATAGCCTTTCCCAAACTCATGAAGTTTCTGACATCTCAGAAAAATATCTTTAACTTTGCTCTGATCGTGTTAGATACCATGGCTGCCAAGAAAAATAACACCCAAGAAATCTCATTGGTCGAGCATGCAGAAAGTTGTATCAAGGCAGCGAATTAGAAGAGACAAAAACAGTTTTTGCGAGGTAGATCCTCAGCAACCAAATCCATCACTAAGGGAACTTGTCTACAAAGTCACATTAGATGTTCACTGTGGAGGTTTGAAACATAGCAGAATTATAATGGGTCCTTAACAAAGAAACACTGGGAAATGTGAACAGAAAGCTTACACCAATTATATGTCAACAATTCACTGTAAGCAATTTTCATCGCCTAATGCTTTGTGACTTTAGATGATCAATATCAATTAGTATTCTATTAAAATTGTATGCCTAAAAGAACATAAACAAATGAATAAAGTGAGGATAGATATAAGAAATAACTTGTAACTTTTATTTAAAGAAGTTGAATATTTATTATATACCTTATTGTCCACTGTTTGATATTGTAATGTCATTTTGAATTCTCAATAGTTATTAAATCATTTCTTCTCTTTTTTGTTGTCCAACTTGTAATAACAATATAACTCTGCCCAAAAAAATTGTGTGACATCTGTGAAAATTTAATTCAAATTTTTTGTGATGCTATGGGAAAGTTATTTCATGATTGCCATCACTTCTGGCTCTCGAGTTTGATTATGAGTTTTTTTGTTAGCCATTTAGACTCATCTGACAAGACTGTCTAACAGGGAATATAATAGAGTGAATTTTCTGACTGATTTAACTCTGAGTTTTGGAATATAAGGTCTGTAACAAAGTGGGTTACAGTAAATATCCTACTAATCCTATATGATGTAAATGTGATTAAAACCTTCATAAAGTAAGTAAATTTAATGACAAGGTTAAATGTCATTGTTAAATAAAATTATTTAATTAAATGTAACAAAATAAGAAGACTGGCTGGATGTGATATGGACTAAATTTAGTATCAATTGAGTACATTTATTGCCTTAGTAATTTAATATTTAAATCAGTATTTTTTATTAAAGTAAAGTTTTGACTTGGAGGGTGCTGACATGAGTAAATTAAGTATTTCATAAACAGTTTAGAGTAGAGGAGAGGTTATATATCTGCCTTCAAAACTCTAGAAGAAAAAAAACGGTTTTAGTTTTTAGAATATTTCTCTGCAGACTGTCTGAAATGGAAAGGGTGGCTTTGACAGCCTTGGTTGGATAACCATGTGAAAACAGTGTCCTCCTTGATACAGATGTTCATTCACTTCCTCATTTCCACTAACATCATTAGTTTTGAAGCGCCGATATAAAAAACATTGAAGAAAGAAACCAAGTTCCAAAAATGCAAAGAAGTGGAAATGACACTTAAATAGTCTATTTGGTTTTTCGATCTGTTGGCAAATTTTTTCTGGATGAATTTAGAAGAGTTATAGGTCTTGATTGAATTAAACTCCTTTTTTTCTGTTCCGAGTCAAAGCCAGAGGTGTAATTAGTCCTACATCTTGGTTAGCAAATCTAACATGATTTCCAGATGATAGCTCCATGAGTCAGTTAAAAAGGGTTTTATAGACTGCACTCTGTCATATTTATGACGTGAAATCGGTGTAGGAGCCCTGTTAGTTGGGTTATAAATGATTTTGGCAGTTCATATATCGCTCATTACTGTGGAATGTTAGCCCACCTCCCTGCCCCCAATATGATAACCAAGACACCTTCCTTAACCCCACCGCTTGCCCTATGATAATAAAATACTCCTTAAGCCTTATAAGAGGTATGAGAGCATGGTACAAGACACTGTCGATGTAATAAAAAAGTATCAGATTTAAGAACTTCATAAGGATCATCCTATAATAATTGCAAAGCTTTTAAATTTTCCAAACCCTTTCATCTTGCCTAGTACTCGTGTGATGTTATAGAGAAGAGCATCGTATGGAGTCTGAAATAAGCTGAAGACACTATTATATACCTCATTATTCATAATATATTAAGATTCGAAGGTCAATACTAAAATACCATTTGAAAAGAGATTCTATAACTATAAGGTAAGCTTATCAAATCAACTATAGTCCTGGCTTATGTGATATAAAGTAGTTAGTTGTATATGTAGTTAATGTGTAAATGTTGTCTATCTACAGTGTTTATTTATTGATTTTAGTTTAAAATTTAAATATTATTCACATATATATTTTGTAACGGAATTGTTCCACAAATAACTTTATGAGTTCACTTTCTTTGTTTGCTTACTTGTTAGTCTTACCTTTTTATTTACTTATTTATTTAATAAATTTTTATTTTATTTAGGACATGTTCTCTAGGCGAATAAAACAAAATGCCACTCAGTTCCTCATATATGTAAAATTGTTTTCTTGGCTAGATTGTATTCAGATGTACACATGGATTGTTTTTAAATATCAAATAAAAATAGACAAGCATCATGACAGATTCAAAGCTTTCTATCCCCTCAAATGATTCATTTATATATATTCTCTCTGCTTTTATAAAATAGATATTTTATAGATATCTCTAGATATAGATATATTCTAGTAATTTTCCATATAAATACAGATAGAAACATGTAGTGAAAGTTTGTTTCTCTGAGACAGATACAGGCAGCTGTAGGTCTTAGTGGCCACAGAGAAAAGCAATCCTCAATTCATAAGCGTCTTGCCGCTCGACAAAATTGAAAAACTTAAGTATTGTTTGTTTTAAAGCCGGCGAGGGATATTTTTCAGAGGGAGCTTTTCATTGTTTGTCGAGGCTTGGGAAAGTCGATTGAAGTTAGATTACTCAGTAATATGTTATAATATCCGTCAATCCAGGCCATATTCACTAGTTTAATACAAGGAGTGGCATGTTCGCAAAGGCAGCTTCCATATACATACAGAGAACCCATCTTATATGGTTTACTGAGGATAAAGAATTTTTCTCTACATTCCTTTGTCCTTGGAATTATTCTTTTAAATTGTTTTTTATTCTATTATTTGTTTCAATTTGCATGTATGGTTGTTTTTAATTTAAAAAAATTTATAGAAGGTTTACTGGAAACTTGGTAAAGAAATGAAAAAAAAACTATTTACAACCAAGCCCATTTTCAACCTGAGCATATTCAACTGTACAATTAAAAACAAAACTGCATTATTATTTTTTTTGTGTGGGTCCAATATTTTCATAGAGCTAGAGATGATAGTTGATTTTTTGTAAATGCTGCCTTAAATTTTGTCTTCTTTCTTTTGTTTTAAGGCATATTACCATACAAAGAGTTTGATCCTCATGTACTATTAGATTATGGTTTACAACCCTATATTTCTGTGAGGTTATTTAGGAGAGCCTGCTGATTTATTATGTGAGGTATCTTTGCTGGTCAAATACAGCAAGATGTGGTTGATGTAACAAATTGTACTGATATAAGAGCATTTGCTGGTAACATCTGGCCATTATTAAGTTACATTTATACCACAGTAGAGAGGGCGATACCTATATTTA
>JAVFBZ010021138.1:0-10256 GCA_032466195.1 Katharina tunicata
TTTGTTTGTTTGTTTGATTGGTGTTTAACGTCGTACTCAAAGGTATTTCATTTATATGACGACGGATTCTCCACTTTAATCTACTCTACTCGATAAGCCGGAAAACCGGGAGGCAAACCTCGTAAAAAACGCCCCCGCGATTGCCGAAGTCACCTCGTGTGACTCCCTCATATACCTGAGGTCCACTGGGAGACTTGAACCTGTGCGCTACATCGTAGGAGGATCTGCAGTCAGACGCGCTAACCCCTGAGCCACGGCACGGGACCCCCTAAAGCTGTTGTATCAGCTAAACTGGTAAACAACATTAGCGAGGGCATCAGGATTCTGGAAGCTGATCTTTGTGGAGTCCTGTCCCGAGCCCGAGGCACCATTCATTGTTGGCAGTGTTGTTGAGGGCGGTTTCCTTCACCCCTTTGCCTGGCAAGTCATTTTATGAGTGAAATAACCTGGAGTACGACATAAAACCCACATCAAACACGTGTGAGAATAATATCACATCAAAAGCGATATGCTTAACTGTCGCAATCTTGAGGGGGATGCAAGTTGTTTGATTGTGGTTTTATGTCTTTCTCAAGGTAAGTTCACTCATATGACAAGAGTGCCAGCTCAATGGGTGTCGGGAAATCACGAAAATCACAGGCAACAATCAGACAATATAGAAAAAATACGTGACAAAAGCAGGATGCAACAACAACATTTGCTTCCAGCCAATGCCCCTTAGCTCAGAGAGCACCAGATAGCTCTCGTCAACCATCAGCCCAAATTTAAAATTAATAATTTAAAAAAAACTCTCCACAGGTAAAAAAAAACTATATATTTTTTTTTTTGCAACTCTGAATGGAATTGTCAACATTGTAATAGACCAATGTACTAAAATCCTTCTTAAAATATTAAATGTGGGATTTTATTTAAAAGCTAGCATAAAGCAAACTATTTCATACACACAATCTAGCATAAACAAGCTCATGTTCATTCAGAATGTAAGGATACAGTTTCATCAGTCTTTGGTTCAATTTGGCTAGAATACATTAGGCAATCTTAAATAAGAGGCTTCCACAATTCTAATGAAATTCTACCCTTGGAAAGAATGGCACAACAAACGGGCAGAACAAAAATAAAGCATACAAAAGCATTCAAAAAACACTGATTAGTCATAATAAAGCACATAAAAAACAATCCACACAACATTATTTAAAAAAAGAGGAAAAACAATTTCTAACATTTGTTAATTTATGACTATATCGAAATCGAACTAAAAATAGCATCGCGGTTCTCGAACTTTTGTGGAAAGGTAACTTGGAAGAAATTGAGATTCTTTTTCATGCGATGTTGTTGTCTGATGAAAACTGTATAAATAATTAGCAAAATCTGACAGATATGATAAACCGTAAAGCCAGAAAAGAATACATAGGACGGCAAGAAAAATTCCCAATAAAACGCCGCGGAAGAATGCAAATATTGCTAACATCCCTGTCGAAAATGGTTCAACGTTGTTGTTCCATACAATGGAATCCAAAACTGGGTCGTCGTCATGTAAAAGACAGTCCAAGGGGTTCTGAAAATTTAATTGGTCATTGACAGGGCAAAGTTGTTCTAAGTGTTCGAGAACACTAGGTTCTTGTATGAAAGGTGCTGCGTCATTTTTTTTACGCCGAAATGTCTGTGCCCAGGCCTCCCGTAGAATATCTTCGCAATTAAATGATGTGGAGCTATCAGTTCTCAAACTACGTAGGGAGGTTAGGGACAGGGACAAGCGTGATGATTCTTTAGCTGTGTTCATATTGCTTTCTAATCGTTCTTCATTGCCATTTATTGAAGGTGGAACTTGCAACAAAGACGAACCGTTATGCAATTCAGAAAAATGGCTGTGAGGTGTTTTAGTAATTTTGCTTTCATCGTTGTCTGAATCCGGTCTCACAACAATAATGGGCAGCGGCGAATTTTGCTTGCGTT
This sequence comes from Katharina tunicata, assembly GCA_032466195.1. Classification (NCBI taxonomy): domain Eukaryota; kingdom Metazoa; phylum Mollusca; class Polyplacophora; order Chitonida; family Mopaliidae; genus Katharina; species Katharina tunicata. The sequence continues at coordinate 1,954 of JAVFBZ010021138.1, forward strand.
TGAAGTAACTAGTTAATTCTTCGTCTTTCACATCTTCGTCCGAATCATATTTCGCTGAGTCATGGTAAGGATCAGTCTCAATAGTTTTACTCAATTGAGGTTCTGATTTTTCAACTGCTGATTTTATGACACGTACATCTTTGGTGGTACGTGTACGTTCTAATCCACCTGGTTTGTTCCTTAGTGTATCTGCACATGCATCGACGGAATTTAAGCTATTTTCAAAACTGAAAGCCACAGGAGGAACTTTCCTAAAATTATCTGGAACATTGTTAGAAAACCATTCATTTACAACATGCTGTGGATACTTCTTCTTCAGGTCTTCCATGTTTTTATTGAAGACAAATTCGGAATAAGTGTCATGCGGATCTGATTCGTTACATGAAATTTTAAGCATTCTGCATGCACCAATGGCATTGCTCGCTAGGCAATCATTACGCCTACCTTCGTCTGTTCGGACGCCAACAGTTTTTGGCGCTAGAGATTCTGACTCAGATGAAGTCCGTCTTCTTTTCTCTTTTATTTCTTCTGGCTGAACAATCCATTCAAATTCTTTGCGGCGAGTGGGTGATGGTTCGATTTCAGCCTCAACGTCACTGACCATCAGTCTCTGTTTCATCATTTTTCTATCTTCACCGATTTCACTTTCAACACTTGGGCTTCTAGTGTCTCGTTCCTTCTGTCGTTTGTATTCTCGAATTCGCAGAGGAAGTGCTGTTTCTTTCAAGGGAAGTAACTGTGTACCCAGGCCTTGTTGGTAACGTGTCTGCCAATCTATCCACGTTTCTTCATCAAGATATTCTCCATAAGCTTGGGAATCAGGGAAATATGCGTTACCAGTTGCTGGATCAACTTCGGGATTTAATCCGCTGTCTTCAACTCCCGCCGAAGATTTACCAAGTGGCAAAATGTCTACCACTGTCTTCACAGCTGTAGCTGATCTCTACATTTAAAAAAAAAAAAAAAGAAGATTTTAATTTTAATCATTGGTTTTATTTTATAAAAAAAAACAACTCATTTGTAGCAAGGAACGTGAAAAGGTTACACCATGCACTTAACCCAGCTATTAACTTGTAGGTAATATTTTTACAACATTTCAAGAAATAGTTATACCATGTTTTAGCCTTGTAAATTGATGGAGCCTACAGATTTATCTATTTATTTGATCGATGTTTAAAGTCGTACTCAAGAGTATTTCACCTATATGACGACTTTGCGTTGCCGGTGTATGTTGGAAAACCCGGAAAGAAACCTAGTTAAAAGCTTCCCGCAAACTCCATAGCCACGGGAAAACTTCCCTTTTATACCTAAGGTCCACTAGGGGGAATCAAACTTAATCCGGCCGGGTAAAGTGAAGGGGACTAGTCTAGCACGCAACTATAGAGCCACGGCGCAGCTCCATGGAGCCTACAAAAGGACCACCCATTTATTATGAGCCAAGCTTGTCAATCTACAGGGCGGGCCTCGGTCATAAACAGAGACCAAAACTGACAGAGTGTACTATGGTACAAAAACTCCCATCAAAACTGTCGGTCATTCGTGTTGTTCTTTATATCTTTATTATAATAAATCTGAAGACCTTACCAGAGCCTTGTAACGATTGTTTAGTTTCTGGAGATTGTCAATGTTAACTTTTATTCCTTGTCCTCTTTTGACAGAAAATTTTATCCAAGGATGGTCAAGACATTCGGATACGGTCAGTCGCTCTCTGGAATATAAATTAACTTGATTATTATTGCAATTTTTTTTCTTCAGGGAATTCTGGGAAGAAAGAAAATATGACCAACTGATGGCCAAGACATTCAGATACGGTCAGTCGCTCTCTGTAATAAAAATCAATTCAATTATTATTGTAAGTTTATTGTCAGTCGCTCTCTGGAATATAAATTAATTTATTTATTATTCTTAGTTTTTTCCAGGGAATTATGGGAATAAAGGAATATTAAACCCAACGTCAGATACGGTCCGTCAATTTAATTATTATTGTTAATGGCTAAGACATTCAGATATGGTCAGCGACTCTCTCGAAAATTAATAGTTAAATTATGCTCTTAAGGTTTTACAGGGAATTCTGGGAATTAAATGTACAGGGAATTCTGGGAATTAAGGGGAACTAAATTAAAGGGAGAATGACAGAAAAATTTAACCCAATGATGGTCAAGGCATTTAGGCACTGTAAGACGCTCTCTGCAAGATGAATATCTCACTAATGATTGTATGGTTTTATGATCATAGTGAATTCTTGGATTGACAGAACCTAGCTAAGACATTCAGATATTTTCAGTCACTTTCTGGAAAATAAATAGTTTTATTATGGTTGACAAGTTTACAGGGAATTTTGCCAGGAATTCTGTGATCGACAGAAAATTTAACCCAAAGTAGGTCAAGACATTATTACGTCAGGTACTGTCAGACGCCCTCTGGAAGATAAATAGCTTGATATTGATTGTACGGTTTTGCAGGGAATTCTGGGAATGACAGGAAATTTAAACAATGGATGGACACCATATTCCTATACTCACAGTTGTTTGTGACAAAATATTCAGGGAAATTAATTAATTAATTGAATTAAACTTGAAAGAGAACTGGATAACGAATTGAGATTGGAGAGTAGCAAGTTATCTTTGAAAATAATGTTTATGTTTCACCAAATTTTGTCTGAAATCTAAAATTTGTATGTATTTTAAGAATGGCCCAAAGCTTCTAAACAATAATTAAATAGCAAACTTAACAAAACTATTATCCTTCATACACCTTATTATGAACAATTAGAAAGTACAACTTACTTTGGTTCTTTCAGAAGAACTTTGCTGATAAAATCCCTAGCTTCTTTAGAGACGTTTTCAAATATCTTAGAATCGAAATCCCAGTCGGCTCCTTGTACAGTTAGTAAAGTTGCTCTCTCAGATTCATTAAAAAACGGGGAGACACCACTAAGTCTGAAACGAAATGAAAATAAATGATACTGGTATAATTTAATGGCTGTTCTGCATCATACTACATGTATCAGTAAAAATAAAGCTATACTAAAAGTTTTCTCATTTACATGGCAGAGTTGCCATTTGCCATACTCAAACCAAGCATTGAAACCACAAGGTAATGCAAATAAATATTAAATTTCAGGGGGACATGAGTAAATTAAACTGTTTTTTTTTTTTACATTTTTCAGGATTTCACTCACAAGAAGGCCTGCCTGCTCAATTAACAAAAGGAACCATCTGGCAACATCTGAACAACACTGGCAACAAAAAGAACACCACAGGACAGAACTGTAATGACTCCTCAGGAAGCTTCCAGACAACCCTTTAAGCTCACACCAGGGCACAGGAGGCTCCCACTGAACCACCCACAAATTGCGTAGAGCAAACAACTTACAGCAAGTTGAATATACCTTTTTTCTTTCTCAAGCCAATTAAAAGAAAAAACCTTTATCAAATGCCATGTACACAGTAGATGTCAACGGTAAAATCAATTCACAGACAGACCGTGCATAGTCAAGTCAAGACAAATATGGTCAGTTAGACTGAATCCTTGCCTTTATAATAGAAGGGCAAACCAAACTGGATGGCTATCAAATTTTGCTAGATTAATTACCAGCGTGATAACCGCAACAACAGAGCACCATCAGAACTGTCTGACATTCATAAAATGTGTCGTATACTACATCTAGATTTGGACTTGTGAAATACATATTACTTTTAACTGCATTTTTGGTATGGGGCAGTGAAGGCTGGCAGTCCTGTATAAAACTCTCCCGGCCATTCTTCAATAACTTACATATTTTAATGAGGAATTAAGAATAATAAAACAAGTATCAGAAAAGTTACTAGTTTGTCTGATGTTTGTTACTGTGTTCAAGGATATTTCAATCATATGGAAGCCATGAACTGCAGTAGCATTTGTACTTAAGGTTATTTCACTTATCCCGACGTGCCAGCCTATTCAGTGCAGGAAACCACCAATAACAATGACGGCAACATAGAAGACACCACAGGGTATTTACAGGACGAAAAACAGGGACACCACAACAAATCGGCTTCCTGATGCCCCTTATCTCAGAGAGCACCCAGAGGCTCCCACCAAACCACTGGACTTCAGTAGTTATGGACATTAAAACAATCATAAAACCCCTAAGTGTTTAACTCTGTTGAAAAAGTATTGTTTTTTTAGTACTTCCAAAAGTAAGTAACTGGGAAGCTTTGATAATTCAATTCTATTTACTTCAACTTTTATTACAATAAATGGATGGACACAAAATGGCACATAATCAAGGGGAGATCACTCCCAATGTACACAGAATGGTAACACGAGAGACAATCCCAAATCAATTAGCAGAGATTGTTTTGAGGTAGAGGACTCCTGGGATTGTTTCACAAAGCCGTCACAAATTTAAGCACATGTAGTTACTAGGACGGCCAGTATAGAAGATATTGTGTTGCCATGACAACTGCATGTATCGAAACGTTGCAAAGGTTGTGTGAAATTGGCTCCTGAACGATACAGTTGAGATTTTTTAAAAGATTTTTGGGGAAATAAACCTAACCTAGGGGATGGCTATTGTGCAATAGAGAGTAACCTTTTACAGTATTTACTTACAGTATATAAGCAATTACTCCAATGCTCCAGACGTCTGCGGCTGTTGTCAAGGGGTCACCGTCAATGACCTCAGGGGCAACAAACTCTGCTGTGCCGTAACTGGTTCGTATATCACGGGAGGCAGCCAATCGTCTGGCAAATCCTAAATCCACCAGTTTGATTTCATCAGATCCAGGGCTGCTTATTTGTATATCCCAAGGCTGTGAACAAAAAAGCAGGCTTAATCTAAGTGTTCAAGAGCCCTATGTGGAGGTGTAAGAGTGTGGAACAAGATCAGGGGTCCATTTCACAAAGCGATCTTAGCTTACATTGAACGTAACTGCCATGACAACACAATGCCTCCAGTACTGGTCGCTTTGGTATTTACGTTGAACGTAGCCTAAGATCGCTTTGTGAAACGGGCCCCTGAATTTTGTATCAATATTTATTTAATTTCATTGTTTGCTTGATTAGGGTTTAATGCCGTACTTAAGGTTATTTCCCTTATTTTTAACCTCCCTAAATGATGCATGCTGACAACACATTACAGTGTGAAAAAACGGAAACCACAACAAATCGGCTTCCTGATGCTGCTTTCAGGTAGCTGAGAGGGCACCAGGACAAAGGTGGCTCCCCAATCACTGGCGTTGAATTAAACAAGTAACAGGGAGAAATTTAATAAAGGTAATCTATGTTAGAGTAAAGTGACAACTCCAAAGAATGATGAACAATTTATTATGACCTCGATTATGCTAAACTAATCGGTGGTAATACTAGTAATCTGTCCCTCCCAAGTATTAAAGAACTTTCTCATAGCACGTATTGATTGCCTTAATTAGGGCGTAGACCATCAGGACACACACAAACCACCCATGCACGGAAAGGGCAACTTTTTTCTCTTTCTGAGAAGGGTCAAACCAGATTCATAAAAAAAAAATTGGATTTCATAATTACAACACTGGACTTATTAGTTGTCATTATCATTAAAAAAAAGTAACATCTAGGCTAATGTTTCTTGCGATTGGCTTTAAATACAGATTTAGACTGCGACTTTGAGGCAATATTCACCTAACTGTCTTCAATTAATGACTCAGGGTTTCAGCTTGTATTTTTAAATAGAGGCCTTGAGGTAATTATTACGAACAAGGTTTAAGCGGCGCACAGAGACTACGACACTCAATTAATTGACAATTGTAAAACTTTCTGCTTAATTTTATTCAATTTAAGTCCAACCAGTGAAAAAAAGTTTTGTGAATCAATATTTAAACAAATCATTGTTCAAACCCCCAACAGTTTCTTCAGGTGATTGTATTTTTTTATTATGAAAAAATCTGAATTTTTGTGAAAATTGGCTTTTCTGTTTTTGCGTGAAGGGGTCTGTCGTCAGCCCCAAACGGGGCCTTGCTGATTCCCTGTGACAGACTTAACATGGCTTCATTTAGGTTGGCTATCTTTAATACTGATTGATGCCTCCTGGTGTGTATTTTTCACACATTAAACTGGCTCTGACCTGTTAACTAATAAACCTTTTATTATATAAACAATTCTTAACTACACATGTCACTAATTGAACTAGCTTTTCTTTAACACATAGACTTTATGTGTCACACCTGATTATTTAATGATCTATGCTGGAGTTATACTAACAAAAGGGAAAGAAAGGTGTCATTCAAAAGAAGGTTTGATGCCTTGGGTTGAGGTGGATAACAGATAACTGTGAACACAGGGCATCATTCAGTTCAGCTCCAGAGGGTTGCATGGATCCCCTCAGCTGAGTTAGATTTTAGACAATGGCTAAAAAATGGGTGTTAGCTCCACAAAAGGGTGTAAGGATCCCCTAGGCTAAGGTGAGCTATAGACAATGGCTGAAATTTGGGTGTCTGTTGTGGGGCAGGCATTTAGGGGTGGGAAGGTTGACTGGGCTTTGATAACAGCATACAAGTCACTCAAATCAGAACTAAGCTTTAATCTGCATAGGGCATTACTCTATCCTGGTAAAACTAATCTGGCTTGACATCAAGCCATTTACTTATATTGTACTGCGTGAATTGATTTCTGAATAATTTATTTTGGTTTACCTCTTCCAAATTTTTGTTGTTGTCAGAAAACTTTTAATTTGGATTACACCTTCTAAGATTTTCAAAAATAAAATGTATACATGTGAAAAAAAAGAAAGATTTAAGTTTGTTTGCTTGATTGGGGTTTTGCTCTGTACTTTGCATCATTAGACTCATATGACACCGCAACAAATTGGTATGAAATTGAAATTGAAAAAAAAAGTTATTAACGTTTGTTTGGTTGGAATTTTACGCCATACTTTATAAGGTTATTTCACCAATCCAAAGGGTGACCACCCCAAATGACATCGGCAAGACACCACAGGACATTTCATGACTCAAAACAGGGCATCCCAACAAATCAGCTTCCTGATGCCCCGTAGGCCAGACAGCACCAGAGCATAGGCAGCTGTCAGCCAACCACCTGCCTACTATTGAAGTGCAAAAACAACTCACCTGTCTTCACAAACGTTGAGTATGTATAACTCACCTTTCCAACGACAACAATATGCTATACACAAGATGGCTGCAACATTTGAGGTTGACATAGGTCTACCTAACCTTAAAGGAAGACAGCCTTCTGGGTTGGTGGATTAAACAGTGGGGCAGTCAGTTTGTGAGTAATGATAAGTTCACAAACAACCAGATTAACAGGATTTCAGTGGGAACATAAACAAAAAGAGGGTGGCCTGGGAAGTGACAGAGGTTGAGGGGGGTCTGACAGTCTGAGTCAGGGGGGTCCTACTTTGCAAAGTTGGCATATACATTGAATTAAAAATTGGTATTTAACAAGCAATGAACAGATCAAAACAACTGTAATTAATATAAGGAAATAAAATGAAGTGATTTGAAGGGCTGCGAAATCCATACCAGGGAAGCGGCCCTAAAACCACAATTTCAAACAAAGGTATTTACCAGAAAAAAGGAGAAGTTATACACACACAAAAAACTTAATTTATGTGATGTTTTAGTTGAGACCAAAAAGTTGATATATACAACTTCAGGTTCAGCAGAACACAGTAACATATGCTGGAAATTGGATATTTTGTTATTACAGGAAAGAGTAAATACTTCATGGAAAACCTTTCATGACATGTAGATGGTACCTTCAAAATGGTTACTTTTACAGTCATAATCTATTGAAATCACTAAATACACATGCAACAAATTATTTCATTCAGTAAACAGGTCTTGTTCATCATTCTTTGGAGTTGTCACGCTACTCTATTTTGTCAACAAATTACAATGCATGATTTTGGCAGATATCTTATGGGTAATATGGCACGTGAAGTCCACATGGCTTTGATAAGATAATGTATAAATTATACTTTTTTGAAATCCTTCATACATACATGTAGACACCCAATCACCAATCACCATTGATTTTGGCAAATATTTCATAAGTAATGTGGCACGTGAAGTCCACCGTACATATGTGTGCTTAACGTAATGTTAACAAGATAATGTATAAATCCCATGCAGACAGGACACTAGTTTTTGTTTCAGTTGTTAATCGACCCAGATTCAGGTGGCTTTTAGGTGCATCTCCCCTTTTGTTTGTTAATCGACCCAGATTCAGGTGGCTTTTAGGTGCATCTCCCCTTTTGTTTGTTAATCGACCCAGATTCAGTTGGCTTTTAGGTGTATCTCCCCTTTTGTTTGTTAATCGAC
>JAVFBZ010021158.1:0-11523 GCA_032466195.1 Katharina tunicata
ATATGATGATGTAGACTGTGAACCCATTTATTGGTGTGTGTTTGATATGATGATGTAGACTGTGAACCCATTTATTGTTGTGTGTTTGATATGATGATGTAGACTGTGAACCCATTTATTGGTGTGTATTTGATATGATGATGTAGACTGTGAACCCATTTATTGGTGTGTATTTGATATGATGAAGTAGACTGTGAACCCTGGAAAATGTTCCTTTATACACGATTGATTGATTGCAGTTTAACGCCATGCTCAAGGAATTTCACATATATGACGGCGCTGTATTCAACCGTAGAGAATATAAGACGGCAACTCAAACACAACTAAAAAAGTAGAGTCACTTTAATGTTATCGCTGTTGGAAAGATAATGTTCCTCCAGTGCTTAGTGTGATAGCATGAATATAATCAAGAAACATACTGCCATTGATTGCAGCTTAACGTCATGCTAAGGCTATTTCACTTATATGACGGCAATGTATTCCAACAGTAGACATCAACTTTAACACAACCATAAACTGTGTAGTCACTTTAATGTTATCTCTTTTGGAAAATAATGTTCTGCCAGTGCTAAGTATGATAGCATGAATATAATCTGGAAGTACACTGCCCTTAGGCAGAGGGCCCTGTAGACAGGAAATAGTAGATAAAAGTAACCACACTTACTGGACTGAAAACTTTCTCCTGCCAGGTAAAAGTAAATTCCTCAGAGTCTCTAGTCTTTTTTGGACCTTGATCAAATGTTTGTAGTTCCACCTGTTGTTTGCCATCTTGTTTAGCTGGTGACGCCACACTAGAGGATGTCACTCTATCCAACTTCAATCTGAAATTAAACAATAAGGCTTATACACAGTTTCAAATATAAATGAGTTAACCAATTACTTTTTTTTAACTAAGGAGTTATAATTTTTTACCTACCCTACCCCAAGGGGGTTTTAGGATGTAACGAAGCTTAGTTTATTTATATGACGGTGTGCCAGCCCAATCGGTGGAGGAAACCATCCTAAATGACTCTAGCAACACAAAAGTTGCCACAATATATTTACAGGACACCATAACAAATCGGCTTCCTGATGCCCCTTAGCTCAGAGAACACCAAGGTACAGAATTCTCCCAACCAACCAGCTGCTTCTTGGGGTGCAAATGAGAAATAATTTAGATTGCAAATGAATGTTCAACACTGTCACCACATACATGTACATACTCATGCACTTAGGCTATCCTAGCCCCAATATACCCAAAATTTGGTATTTTTATCATTATTTCAAATTCATTAAGCTAAGATACTGATCGTTATCCAAGAGAAGATCCAGTAAAGAAGATTTGAATTAGAAGACTCTCGGCATTGAAGATGAAAAAATTGACTAAATGACATTTAACTATTGTGTTTAAGAAATCAATTAAATATAGATAGCTTATTGGAGGGGGGTAGGGGGCTAGTGGGAAATGCCAGCTGTGCATGTATAAGTTATCTCCCTTCATTATATTGAGAATATTAGTATTAATCCACAAGGGCAATATACCATGTTTAAACAATGTTTTCTAGGTCAGGAGCACTTATTATTAGGAGTATCCAGGTAACAATGTGAATATACAATCACTGACACCACATGTGGTTCATACTCAAGTCGGAGTCTGTTATCAATCTCTTGAGATTGTACTCCCCTGAGTTGTGCTTATAAAATAAGGTTGAGCATGCAGCCAACTGAGTACAAAATCAATGCACATTTAGCCACTTGAGCACAATTTTGTGGAGCTCTAGTTTAGAAGATACTGGTACAGAATCGTTAAGATCTTTTGGTCACTGATTAAAAATTGGCTAAATGTTTATGCAGGGAGAACATGGTATGTACTGTATTTGGGATTTTTTGCTCGCCCAGGCACAGAAAGCGTTCTTAACTTTTTTATAACCAATGTTTTTGAGTATGGATTCTTGGGTCAACTCAGTTGAGCATGGAATCACCGCTTGAGTAGACTCAACCTGGGCCCATGGCATACAAGATGTTTTGATGAATTATTACTTCCTAAAGCATGGGCCATGGGCTCCTCAAATAACACATACAAATCTTTTCTGGTGTTTTTCTTTGCTGATTCCGGGAGGATACGCAATTAGACCGATATATGTAATATTCAGGTCTGATTTATTAGGCTAGGTTGTAAGCACCTTCTGTCTCCGCAGTGTCAAGAAAGTTCTATAGGTTGTTGCAGCTTAGCTCACGGAATCTGGAGTTCAATATACCAAAGGTAAGAGCTCAGAGTTTATTGTCGTAAAAAAAATATTAAGCTTCAATACACGGCCGCCATTTTGGATATCATCAGCTATCATAAACACTAGCTTAGTATGCTCCTTCTATAGATAGGACCAAACTGTTCAGGTAACTTAGCGAATACAAATATACTTGAAAATGCAGACAGTAGGAATGCAACTTTGCATTAAAAAACAAACAACTAAGGGGACATAATTAAACTGCCAACAAAGAGGTGTCACAGCTAAGTTTTGGTGGGAGCTCGTTTTACAAGACGAGAAAGTGTGAAAGTTTGTCATTATAGGATGGATTAAACGGCCCTGAAATAGCAATTATAATCAATATTTTGGATATATGGTCTTCGGTTGATGATCATAATAGATTAATTGTGTAGGGTTAGTCTTAGATGCAGAGATCTGTATCGTTATTAGTATACTACGTAATCCGTATATAACAGGTTAGTCTTCAAAATTATGTTTTTGATTTTATTTTCTTGCCATTTGAAAGTTCTTAAGTTGACGCGACAAATCCACCCCACAGACACAGTCGCTTAACGGTTTTGAGCCCATGCTCTCTTTGACTACATTTGAAATATGGCGAGTCCTGTTACTTCGACTACCTGCAGCTATGTTGTTAGGGACTCCTCGAATAAACCTCGATCAAGCAGTCCTTTGTAACTGACGATATTTTGAACGGCTGCAGATATAAACGGTAGGCAACGCAATGAGTACAATTACAGCATGTCTGACAGGAAATTTACCTTATTTTTAAATTTTTTATAGGATCCTTTGACCTGTAGTACGCGGTCCCGAAGTCGGGTTCATGCAAGTCAGCCATAGCTTTCGTTTACAAATGACAGATCAGGCCAGCAGAAACTAGACCGTTCTATTCTGATTTGTGAAAATAAATTTTATGTTACATGTCATTTCATTCGGATTATATTCCATATAAAATAATTAAAAAAATATTGGAGGGTACAATATTGTAATTTATTAAAAGCGGGCACAGGTCAAATTTGTGACGTCATATACAAATATGGCGGAGTAAAATTTTAGGAAGTATGTCAAATCGACCACAAAATGAGAGGTAAATTTACTAGATCTTAACTTAATAGTGATCACAAATTATATTTCATCAAAGAGATCATGTATTTGGTTGTAAGAAAATGTTAACAAATTCAACACGCCACCCACAGTTTGTTCGATATTAGCGCTGACCTTGTGACCTAGTTTTTGACTGCGAAATTCTAATATTTCGTATACAAATTTATGCTGTAGTTTTGTCGATGTGCATTGTTTTGTTTTGTTAAATTCCTGAATTATTCAAGAGCATATGTAAACGCTCTTATATCCATATCATTACTGATACGTAGAACCTTAAAACTACTAATGTTATTTGATTTAGTAATTTTATTTAATTTAGAAAATATAGGCTTGTGTTAAGTGTCTGATTTGTCTAGCCATGGAAGTAAAGCAGGAGGAATAACAGTTCCCCTTGCCTAGGAAGGTGGAATACCCCGCTGTTCTATAGAAAGCTGAATAGATCTGAGACCCCCGCCCCAGCCTGTGATGTACGATATATGCTAATGCCGGTCAGCCCAGAGAGTGAGCTTCTGCCTGATTTTTGTAGCTGGAAGTGGGACATCCAATATGCGCGCAGGTTATGCACAAAACAGCAGGAATATGCTGTATGCGCACTCAGACTAAATGTAATCTGTGAATTCCAATCTTAACGGATATTAAACACACACATGAAAGTTGCCAGTGAAAGTGATTTTAAAAAGGGGCCAAGTTTTGAGGCGTGTTTTCGCACATTTATGCAGCACGAGAATAATTGAGAGAGAAACGATTTAAAAAGGTCAACTTCTCCATAAAGTTATAGATGGAATTGCAAAAAGTTGAAAATTCATCATTTTTAAGTTGAGATTTAACAATTTTCTGCAAATCCCCCAAATTTGAGGGAAAATTAGGGACATAGTATCAGGGGTCATAGTCTTCTTATATTTCCTATATTTTCCTATAATTTTTGGAACCTCCTATATTCTCCTATATTACATAAAATCCTCCTATATTTCCTATATTTTATAAAAAATACCATCCAATTTCCTGTAAGTCTGCTGTAAAAGAATGAACATCCATAAACGCACCCACAATTCCTGGTGCGTTCAGACCCGACACTACCTGATAATATTCGTTACAGACTATGCTGAGCAGGAAATATTTGAATATTATACATGCACACAGAGAAGTGTTTAGGACTCGTTTTTCGGGAATTCGATAATTCTTATCGAACCGAGCATACGTCTGTCATCAGGGGTCATGTCAGAACCTAGCATTTAGACTTTATAGAATTTATTTTAAATTCTTGAACCATCTAAAGCCTAATAAGGATTTGAGCAGGAAGTCTGTCTAGGTCAATTTGTTTTCAAATATGACGTTCCAGCGTTAGTTTATCATCTTCCCCTACAACAGTGGAAACTGGCGTATAATTAGTAATAAACCTTAGTCGAATTGCTACTACAATGTAACTTAAGCTTTATCCATTGATTTTATTGTTTCTCGAGACCCGCCTAGCATGGAATCTGTTCCAATACAAATCGGCGTATTAATTTGCCAATATGTATGTACATGTATATTGCTATACATAGCTCGGGACTGGGGACTGGACCGTGTGGCACTCCGACAGTCTGCCGTTAGAATTCATTGTTGCAGAGAATTTGAATAGTAATATCAATCTTCATGCCAGTAGATGGCTCTTAATATTCATACTGAATGTTATAATTCGCTTCAAGTTCCAGTATTAGTGCCTCAGTAATTTCATCAAGTCGAGATTAGTATAAAAGGACGTAATGTCATAAGTAACCAATACAGCTTCGCGTGAAATTCTTAGTTTTTTAGTGGCATTCATGGAATCCGTAGTGTCGGCAATTCAGGTGCTCTGCTTGGTCACTATGGGCAACAGAAAATAATGCAGGTATCGTCCTAACTTTTCCATAGGGAAATTACACTAGGAGACAGTTGGTCTTCCAGGTATCTTATCAGTTCTTCCTATATTTTCCTATAATTTTGGTGAAAATTTCCTATATTTCTCCTATATTTTTTTGAAAAGCTCCTATAATTTTTCCTATATTTTTGAGTATGGGCACTATGACCCCTGAAGTATGTATTGATTCGTGTTTGAATCAAATCAGGGCTTCTATTCGCGCCGAGTGAGCAAATCCGAAGAACTTCAACTTACAAAAAAGCACTGGTTTGGCCTTTTTGGGATTGCCAATACCTTTTACTACAGTTGCGCGTGAAAATGATTAACCCCCTGGGAATAATCTCAACAGCTTCTCATAAAAAACAGATTGGCGACACGCTTTCACTTTATTTCGATTTGGAACATTGCTATGAGATCACAGCGTAATCAAACAAATATAGTGGACGGTTAAATATCTCGACACCTATATGAACACACATGACAGCCAACGATCTGCAGGCATGCGGTTATCAGGTTTTAGGTCGAACTGGAATCTAGTCACAGCTCATTGCACGCCAGCTAATCTTTTGGACCCTACTGTGTCGATAGCGTACATTGTACACTTTGAAGTCACAGTGGTGAGGCTTACCTGAGGGAAATAGTACTATTGCAATAGTTTTATAAATTTGCAAAAAATTTAAGTTTTTAATAAAATTATCAGTACTAGACAACCTCTTGTGTCCTGTAAAGCACACAGTAAATGTTTAAGCAAGTGAAAGACACATGTCACAGGTACTTTTGAGAGTTGATAATTAGTTACACTTTTAAGGGGGCATTTCCTTATTTCGTTATTACGTGTATATAGCTATATAGTTATTTTAATGGATATAAGTAATGAATAAGGCGGTAAATTCTGAATATGTGCTCCACATCGCCCTGTACGATGCTAGAATTATAATGTTTTAGCATGGCATAGTTCTGTAGATACAACTTGTAATGCTACGCAACCAGGTCCAGCTCTGAACATTTTGAATTGCTCTGGTCGAAGAAGTGCTCACAAAATTGTGCAGGTGCGACAGTTGAAATAAGGTTTTTTAAAAGGTACCATACCATTAGGCGTCCAATCCTAAATCCAATATTAAAGGTTTCCTACTCTAGTCAAACGCAATGTGCCAATGTACGTCCCTTTATACATTATAATAAGGTACAATGTACAAAATGTAGCGATTCAAACTTCTCCACTCAAGTGTTAAATCGTGTGGTAGTTTCGAATGAAATCATAGAAATTGCAATTGATTCCAACAATGTTACTATGGACACAGCCACTATGTTTATAGCAGATTTAGGATATTTTGTGTTTGAAAGACATTTTGTCTTCTCTAAAATATGATTTTGTTGACATTCAGTTTGTGTTAGTATATTCAGGAATCAGGATCCTTCAGAAATGCTCTATATTGAGTTTTTTTTTTAATCATTTTGGATGAAACCAAGCAAGTAAATAAATATTCTAGGAGGGGTCTTCTTTTGGCCCAGTGTGAGCCAAGATACAACCAACTGAGTCTACATTTGAGTAAGATAGCACTTCAATTATATGGGTGGCCGTGTCATGCCTCCGTGGTTGAGTGTTGGACTATGGAGCCTCCTTCACTGTACCCGGAATATGTTCGACCCCTCCTGTGAACCTTATATTAGTATATAAGGGAAGTTTTCCGGTGGCTGCTGAGTTCCTGGGGTGGTTTTTATGAGGTTTCTTCCCGGTTTGCCACCATACACCGGCAACCATAGTGTTAGTCAGAGGGGTGTCTCACTGTCTTTGAGACACCCTGGAATCCATTTGAGACACCCTATGTGACCCTATAGTATTGCAGGTAAATTTAACATTGGAAAGATAGGAAAAATGTCAAATGAGACACCCTGTTTCTCTTAAAAAAGCGATTTTAGACACCCTGTTTATGATTTCTGGCTAACACTATGCGGGCGGCAACGCAAATTAATAAGTCGTCATATAGGTGAAATACTCTTGAGTACGACGTTAAACACCAATCAAACAGCGAATAGACATCCCATCAGTTGAGTCAAATAACTTTTATTACAATGGTAAATAGTGACGAAGCTAACAAATTAGTTTCTGGTTCTAAGCAGTGCTTGGTGGGAGGTTACTGGGCCCTGGTGCTCTGAGCTAAGGGGCAACAGGAAGGCGATTTGTTGTGGCGGTTTCCCTCTGGCTAAGGGCAGTATGTTTCCAGATTATATTCATGCTGTCATACTTCAAACTGGAGGAATATTATCTTTCTAACAGCGAAAACATTTCAAATTTTGGTTGTGAGTCTGTATCTTCTGTTGGAATACACCGCCGTCATATAAGTGAAATACCCTTGAGCACGGCGTTGAACACTAATCAATCAACCAATTATATACCAAACAAATAGATTAAATATTGTGTTTGTTTTTTATTTTTTATTTTTTTCAAGAAATGTCCTGCAACTTAAGCCTATCTTAATTTCTTTGTGTTTTAGGCCCAGTAGCAGTCCAGGGGGTGAATTGAACTACAAGCGGCCCCACTCAAGCAGCCCTGCTGGTAACAGTGGCCTCCAACCCCGCCCAGTTCTCTACCCTTTCTCCCAGGACCCAGCCGCTAGATACGCCATGAACCACTCACAGACACCAGCTTACGGCTACAGGGAACAGTTTCAGGTATGCTTCAGACTAGGAAAATAAAATCAAATTAGGGGATTTTGTGTGAGACTGAGTGGATAAATTTGGAATCTGAAGTGAAAAGAGGATTTTATTCTCACACCAGTGGTCTGGTGGTGTGAATAAATCATTTGTTTTGAGTGAAATGTTCGCCAAAACTGTTTAAAAACCTAGCACTCCCCATTTAAATATTTTTTAATGTTATTATCAGGGGTGGTTGGGTGGGAGCCTCCTGTGCCCTGGTGCTCTCTGAGCTAAGGGGCACAGGATGCTAATTTGTTGTGGTGTTCTGTTTTGTCAATGTTATGTAACATTTATTTCCTGTCTTGCATGTTGCCAGCATCATTTACGGTGTTTCCTTCTCCGATTGAGCTGGCAATCCGTCATATAAGTTAAATAACCTTGAGTGCGAAGTAAAACCTAAATCGAACAAACAGTATTATTTTCTTCAAGGGTATGCATAAAATGGCACCAGTTTCAAGTGCTTTGCAAACCAAATTTTCTTTTTTATTTGTTTGGAAATTTTAATTTTCCAATTAATGCTTAACATTACATTTAAAAGATAACACCAAACAGAAAATTATGTTAGCCTATTGGAAAAAAGGCAACACTATATCAAGCTCCGTGTAGTTTTAAAACATTTTCATAATCTTGAAAGATCAGCATTATTTCATGGTGGTTTTCGTTTGCTCCAATAGGCATTTTATATAAATGGTTATTCCCCTTTAACTAA
The DNA here is from genome assembly GCA_032466195.1 of Katharina tunicata. Taxonomy (NCBI): domain Eukaryota; kingdom Metazoa; phylum Mollusca; class Polyplacophora; order Chitonida; family Mopaliidae; genus Katharina; species Katharina tunicata. The sequence goes on from JAVFBZ010021158.1 coordinate 8,633, forward strand.
ATGGCCTCTATCTATAATCTTGAATGTGAAAAAAATGTAAAATTAACTAGAATTCATAACGGATAATTTAATTCTGTTGAATTTCAGACGGACCAGCGCCGAGATTACCGCGACCCTTATCGAGAAGGAGAGTACGCTCAGATAAGGCGGCGCCCAACTCTTCTCCAACCAGTTCATATGGAACATGACCGGTTAGTTTTAGCAATTGGTTGACCAGAGCTTTGTGTGCCCTGGTGCTCTCTGAGCAATGGGGGAATGGGGAAGCCGGTTTGTTGTGGTGTCCTGTATTTTGGCCTGTTATGTTGTGTTATGCCAGTGTCATGATTGGTGGTTTCCTCGTTTCCTCAATGGGCTGGCACATCGTCATAATACAGAAATAACCTTAAGTACGGTGTAAAACTCCGGTTAAAAAAATGGATAGTTTTATTCTCAATAACCTAGGGCACTATGTTTCCTGATTATATTTATTCTGTCTTACTTAGCACTGAAGGAACATTATTTTATCACACTAAAGTGAGTTGGTTTCCTTCACCCATTATGCTGACAGCCTTAAGTATGATGTTAAACCCAATGTCATCTGAGTGTAATAACTGTTAGCACAGCATACAACCCAAAATAAACAAACTGTCTAAGATCCTACTTAATCAATCATCAATTTGAATGCCGTATTTATTAATTTGCTTTTGATCTGTATTATTTGTTGTAGAGGTGATCAATTCCATTACCATGACAACCTAGGCTCTACCCACGGCCATTTGGACTCCTCCTCTCATCTACCAAAGAGAGCCAGAATTGATAGAAATGAACTCACTCAACCATTAAGAATAGACATACGGGAACCAGAGATTAAAAGGGTAAGATCTGGAAGCTTTATGCTGCATTTTTTGTGTGCGCTGGCATGCCTGGTGGTCTCTAAGATCAGGGACATTCACAGCTTGTCCTCTATTTCGTCTTGTGGTGAATTATGTGTTGCCAGTCTGATTAAGGGGAGTTTCCTTCACCCATATTTTAAGTGAAATAACCTACGTCGCCATAGAAACCAAATCAAACAAACCTTTGTCCAATGGGATTCACACTCGATTATAAGAATGAATTAATTATGAGTCGTCGTAAAACCCTGATCAAACAAACAAGAACCTTGTCCTTCACATGACATTTCCTTTTGTTTGTTTCACATGATACAATACTGTTTTCTGTAACCAATTGATCTGGAATACCCTCTTATAAATTAGTGGCAATAAATGATCATAATAAATAATCATTTTTTCTAAATTGCCCACCCAACCTTATGTTATGAGGGAGGTTTTCAGGTGGCTGCGGATATCGCAGGGTGGTTTTACGAGGTTTCTTCTCAGTTTTCCATCAGTCACCGACAACTCACAGTCGTTATACTATGTCGTAAGTACCATGTTAAAACCAAGTAAATATAAAACATAATTAAAATTACACAATCATTCTGCTAGAAACCTGTTTATATATAACTAAATGGACAGTGTTTATTGGTTGACAGGAGCCAGCGTATAACCCACAAGTAGAAGCCATATCACCCACACTACCTGCTGAGGAAACAAGTTCAAGTCGAGACGATATCTTACAGTCTATTTCTAAGGTTGATCGAGAAATAACCACTGTGGAAAACAAGGTCAAGAAACTCAAATTAAAACAGGTTCGTCCCTCTTAAAAAGTTTATATTTTGGCTGTTGATTTCAATCCTAGTAGAATCATCCTTCGAGCAATATTTAAATTTCAGGAAATTTAATATTGGAAAAAATTTATAGTGTCTGTATAAACACCTTTGTCTTGTTATTTGAGACTGCATTGTGTACTGTCGAGGAACATTAATTTTTCAAAATAGCTTACACTTCCAAGTGGCTTCACATTATGCGGTTGGGTTTGATTGAATAACTAGCTGTCATATAAATTAAATAATCTTTCAGCACAGCACTCAACACCAGTCAATCAATCAGGAAACCAAATTTATATTGCTTGTCAAACACAGAGTGCAAAAAGAACAAAGCAATCTATATGTTTTTTGACATTCTTGAAGAGTATTTTTTTTTGTGCTGTTATAAAAGAAATGGGAATTTGTAACATTGAAGAAAAATGTCAGAAATTAGCATATTTTTTGTAGGCTGTGGCATATAAATTTGGTAATTATTAATTAATTATTTTAAAATGTTTGTATTAATAAGTGTTAATTATTGGAGAATGGCATAAGACTTTAACAGATGAATCAATGCTCTTGGAATGTGGCTTAAATCACTAAGAAATTATTTGAATAAATTACAAGAATCCACAAATTTTTAGCAAACTGGCTTAAAACACAAGTCATTCAATCATATTTTTATAATGATGTTTTGTAGCAACAATTGGAGGAGGCTGCTGCCAAACCCCCTGAAGAGAAACCTGCCGCGCCCATCCCCGCTGTCACGGAGTCCAAGCTACAGAGTATACCTCAGATCATCTATGCTGAAAACAGGGTAAGATTGTGTAGTTCTAATCCACCTTAGGGAGAGTCACCAGTGGCTACGGATGGTTCATATGAGCTGGTGTTTTCTCAGTTTTCTGTCACAGAGTCCAAGCTACAGAGTTTACCTCAGATCATCTACGCTGAAAACAGCGTAAGATTGTGTAGTTCTAATCCACCTTAGGGTAAGTCACCAGTGGCTACGGATGGTTCTTATCAACTGATGTCTTCTCAGTTTTCCACTTTAACATTGGCTATGTTTGGTGGTCTTAAAAAGTGGACTGCTCTGAAGAACGCTCAGTGATCTTTTAGCTTTTTAGCTGCGACTGAGCAGCTCTATAACTCACTCTGTCTGTCGGTCTGTCGGTCGGTCCAACTTTCCCTCATGACGACGTGAACAGGATAGAAGCCAAACCGCTTAAGA